>OZ010712.1:26712050-26763409 GCA_963932345.1 Ophion ventricosus
ACTTAACCCGCGGCGCGCGCGAGCTTATAACCGCGCGCCACCAGAGGGCGCTGCGCGCTCGTTCGTTTCCATCCATTTGCACGTGTGTCTATACGTGTATTACGCTACACCTTAAACTTTCGGCGGGCTAAAACTTGCGGTAGAATACGCCTGAGTGACGTGAATGCTTCGCAAAAGCTACGGGAACGTGATTTTTCAGAATATTTTCTTTCGTCTTATATGGAACTTCGGGGGGCTAAAGGAATTTTCAGCAAGGAATGAAAAGACACCAGATAGATAGATAGATAGATGCCAATTTTTACGATTTTATTTTTTTACTCTGCTTCTCGACGAAACGATTTTTCATCTTTACCTTGTTTTCTCTACACTGCAATAATACTTGCCACATTGATGGAGCCAGAGATGAAAAAAGAGAAAAAACGTATGAATTTGATGATCAATCGGGACGTTTGTGCGACGAATTATATCGAGTCTTGGAATAGAGCAAACACACGCTCGCCTCCCGCGTGGCCCTTATCAACGTCCAATGTCAATTAATTAATTGGGCCTCAGCCGTGTATTAAATGGACCGCGGTCGAGACATCAAAGAGGACAGAGGCGATTGGGTTTCTAAGCAAGAGAGTCACCTACCCACGGTGTCTTACTCGCTCCTTCGTTTCCTCACTGAGAATGTTCCCAAGCCTGTGTACGTCCCCATACCTCGACTCTATTCGCAGTCCCTATGTCTGCCAATTAATGAAGACCCCGTGTGTTTGCCCAAGCTTGCGATGCACCCTTCGCGTTGCGCGTCTTATCCCGCCTGGGTTGGCTGCGCGTCTATCGTGTGTCTACGAACAGAGCCTAAAGGAAAAAATTCTTCGTCGCATTCAACAACATCCGTGCAGAAATATTATCATGGTTTCTAGTCCGATTCGGGCTAGAATCCTAGATTATCAAGCGGGGTCCACTCGGATATCGGAACGGATCCGGTCAGCGAAATGTAACGTTCGCAAATTGGATTCCAGCCAGGATCCTAATCCGGAACTATTAAGGACTCTAGTTAGAATCCAAATAGAAACGTTGCATAGGATCCAGGCATAGAATCCCGAACTTCTAGAACAAGATCTAGATCGATATCGAATCGGATCCCAGGAATGAATGTAAAAATCACCAGCAGATACCGATTCGTATCAACTGGAGACGCTGGACGTTTTCTGGAGTCATTTATTCAAGGATCTGAAAAAAATTAGGTAAAAATTCGTGCTACAGTATAACTGTCAAAACTTATGTATTTTAATAACAGAATTTCGAACAAAATTCTTTATATTTAATAATTTTTTTCGAAAAAACTGGACTTATATTTCCTGGGGAAAAGTGATACAGGTTATTTATTCTCAGTAATTATATTTGAAATAAAAGGAGATCATTCGAACTAAGAAAATATGTATTTAATTAGCTAAGAAAAATGTATTTAATACGTATTTGAAATACGTATTTCGAATGCTTGCCACCACGTCTCCGCATTGTGCTACGTAGTGGGCACCATCTGGATTCCAATGAGGATACCCCTTCTAGGGAATCCGTATCATATCCTGATCGGGATCCGATCGGAACTTAGGTATCCCTAAGAAATTTCGGCACGGACGTTGATACTTTCGATGTATAGAAATGAGTAGTCGACATAGAAATACCGTTCGATTCTTCGCCGGGGAAACGAATTTTGCCTACTCTCTTGTCCGAAGTATCATCAGAAAAAAAATCATGATATTCGAAACGGCAATCTATCCCCGTAATGATATTATAAAATGGACCGATGGTTGACAAAGAAGCGAAAAATCGCGCGGAACAGCCCATACACGTATCCATCCCTCCAAAAGGTAATAGAGCCGAGTTAATTTATTCGTATCACCAAATTTCATATACGGCTCATCCCCGAGAAACTCACGCGGGCTACGTCGAGATTTATTTCATTCTTGGCATTGTTATTGTAACGCGCGTTGGGCAATTTATTAGAATTTTCTTGAGCGACATGGAGAAAGAATTTTTCTAAGCGATATTCATCAATTCCTCGGTCCAAGTATATATACAAATGTGTAAACGAAAAAAAACACAGATCTAAATGTACATATATATAATGCTTAGCATCGTTGTGGTACGATAACATGAGAGGGAGTGGGTGGAAAAGTATAGATATATATATATATATATATATATATATATATATATTTATGAGAGAAAAAGACAAGAATGGGGCGCGTGCGTTTACGTATAAGCCTTGAAGGGTGGTTTATGTATTACGGGTAAGATATCCGATGATTTAGCTGCGGTCTCAGAGGCAAGGCGCTTTCGCAGCATCGCGAAAGATTCTACGCTGCGTTGCGCTGTACCCGAGACGCAAGAGACCACGGGGAAACGCGATATACACAAACATAAATATATATATATATATATATATATATGTGTGCAATATCAAAAAGAGAGAAAGAGAGAATGTTCTTATCTTCCTGGCTCTGCTATACACCGTGAGCCGTATAACCACCCGCGCGAGGTGTAATCTTTTATTAATTCTCCGACTTGCCAAATTTATCGTGGCTTTTGTTTACCTCCCGCGAGCCTCCATGGGATCTCTTAAATCTCTCTCTCTCTCTCTCTCTCTCTCTCTCTCTCTCTCTCTCTCTCTCTCTCTCTCTCTCCCTCCCTATCTCTTTCTCTTACACGCGGGGGATGAAATTAAGAAAGGACGGAAAAGCGCAGCCCCGATTGCTTTTTGTGCCGAAAAACTCGTCCCCTCCCCCGCGTTATATTTTTTCCCTCTGTACCGAACAATTTGAATTGTTTTGGCTGAAAACTGCCGAACAATTTGCATTGTTTTGGCTGAAAACTGCCAAACAATTTGCATTGTTTTTTTTTCACGCATGGCAAAATAATTTTTTTTTACAAATTGTCGAACGTGACAGTAGGGTAGGGAGGGGCATGTTGAGCTAGTTTGAAATTATTGCCCTGTAATTCATTAACAGTCTGCCGTTTCACGTTATTGTTTCACAGATAATCGCTCTCAAATGACCAAGGCCATATTTGCTCAACGCGCCCCGATAGTGGAGTAAGTTGAGCATGAGTATGAGGTAGGTTGGGCAAAGTAAGAATTGCATAAAAAAATCAGATGTATGCAACATGATTTGGTACAATGCAGTAATACACCGACAGTTGCTTGTTAATTAGTTAGATTTTGAAACATTAACGTTAATTGCAATGAACTTTGAAATTTTTTTTTTCTCATACAATGGTAGAAGAAAATCCTTCAATCACGTTTTTTTTTTACTTTTGGGTGCAAAAATAATGAAACGTCCCGTGTTACCGTCTCGTGCGCCGCATGGCAACGGGCGATGGCGTGATGTGTTCCCCTCCCCCATGCCTCGCTTTCCGCCATTTGATGCGCCCGCGTGCGGTGCTTAGTTTTCCAGATATTTCAATTGCCCAACTTACTAGACTGCTCAACATGCTCCTCCCTACCCTACTTCGTGTTTTGAAGGTTTCACTGTTGAAATGCGAATCGCAGAAGAAACGTCAATGAACACAGGAGAGGATCCGAAGAATCGGACCAAAAAAGGTAGAAACGAACGTGGGAGGTTGGCGGTTTGTATTTTGAAATTCCTCCAGGACGGAGGAAAAGTGTAGCCAAAGAACAGGGCTGTTTTCTTTTAATTGAGGTTCCCAGTGAAAAAAAAATAAAATGAAATTGAAAAAAAAAATCCTCGCGTATGATAAATGTGTGTATGATCCGAACGTCAAATTTGTCGTCGAGGATTGACGCGAACGGGAGAAGAGTAATGCACACGAGGAAGCGTGAAGGAAATAAGAAGATGGATAATGGAGAGGAAGAATTTTAATAATTCAAAGGGCGAGATCGGTAGAGGGTCGGTTGTCTTGGGCCACGATGAAAAAGGCGAGGCAGCAAAGGCTGAAGAAGACGAGGAATGGGGGAGGGACTGGTACAGGGCAGGTAGTATTCCCGGGGTAACGTTTTGCGGGTATTCGCGATTTCCATGAACCAGAGCGAGAGCTCGGGAATAGCGCTATATTATTATTAGAGTCCCTTAAGTCTAAGAGCCTTAAATCTGCGATAAGTTATGGGCACCCCTCTCCCTCCCGCCTCTTGCATACCTCCTTACCCCCTTTCTATCTCCCCCTCTTTCTCTCCAAGGATATGTCTCCTTTTCGCTTCACGCAATCTCAGCATCAGCGCAGGAGGGAAAATCATCGACCATACACATATACATGGGAATTTCCACGTCAATTCGTCGCGACTCTGGCCCTTAACTACCTGAGATCCGACCCACTATTTTTTTTTTTGGTCCCACTTCTGTTAAATCCTCGTTTTTTTCTGCCGTGAAAAATACAATACATTTTTAAATATTGGAGATAAAACCAGTCAAATATTTTTCGTTATAAATGATGGAATATGTCATTTAAAAAAGCCAAATTTTCTTATTTTGGGGGAGAAAAGCTCGCTGAATGAGAAAAGGAAGAAACGTGATACATATCTTGGAGGGTGAGGAACAAACGCAGTTCGAGCTGCCAGGGAATACCTCATGTATATGTAACATTCCCATATAATATCTTAGTCTACGAAGAACGAGTCTGTTATCTTTCTCTTTCTCTCCTTCCCTCTCTCTCTCTTTCTCCGTCTCTTTCATTCACACTAACACACTTGCCTTTATCTCGCATACATTATGACGTGTTTCACACCACAAGAGGATAAGAAAGAGAGACCGAGGATTTGGTGATTTTCCTCGTCTAGCTCACGAGCCCACAGGAGCAAGACAGGGATGTTAGAAATGCGTCGGGACGGGGGTGGGTAGGTTAAAGAAAAGCCAAAGTGAACGCAGTCCCCGCGCGAGGGTGGTCGAAACCCGCGGGGTAATTGAAAATAACTGGGCGACCCCTTCGCCTAAATCTTATCCCTTCTTCCGCGCGCGTCCCCAATAACCAAGATAAACCTGCTTGGATCATCTCCCCATTGAATCATCTCTCTCACTCTCTTCCGCACATTTATCGTCCTAACGGGGGTTAAGATAATAAAAAAAACGAAGTAAATCCTCCATACAGAGCCGGATGTAATATTCGGGGAGGGAAAAAACCAACGTGGCATTTATGAAATTTTCGCGAATAAAATACGAGGGTCAGGAAAGAGTGAAATAGGACATTGAATAAGATACGCTTAATGCGAACGTGTAACGCCTGTGAGAATAGACTAGCGAAATTTATAATCTCTCCCATGACATTTTACATTCGCGTTGCTTTATTAATTAGCGCTATGGTTTAGGAGTTAACGGGTTTTGAGTATTTTTTGTTTGTTCAACTAATCCGCTACGTAATATCCGGCACAAAGTTTTCGCCTACGAGATGACTAATTTGGAATCCAAACACACGACATGCCTCGCTTCGTGAGAAAAGAACAGTCACGTATCTCGAATTGACACGTACTTTCTAATTCTATAACGTTCTTTCGATTATTCACCAACCCGTGCAGAAATTTATTGGGGAGTCCCCAGATCCTACCACATCCCTATAGGGATTTGATAGCACAGTGAAATTCCAAATTGGAAACCAAGTGGATTCCAGACATACTCAACCGGAGCCTATTGGATAGCAAAAAATAATCATCTCCTGATCCCGTGCACAAATATTTCGGGAAGTCCCAAAATAAACGCACATCGCTATTGGCATTTGTTAGGAGCACAGCAGATAGGAAGTCCTCCTTTGGATCTAAATGGATTCTGCACCGTTCCCCCGATAAACGTCGTTTGAGAATTCTTACCACGTTCAAATTGAAAGTATGTGAAAAGTCATGAGAAAACACTTGGCGTGTTTGAAAATAATCTGCACGCTTTGTGAACGTGTACATGTGTGGTGATATTATGTCAAAGTGGAGTAAAATAAATAATAAACGATAATTACAGTGGATTTTCAAATCATGTGATTGAAATCGATTTTTAAGATATACTTTTTTGAGCGATTTATACTATTTTAAGATAAGATTTATATTCATTTGAGATCCATTCTTTTTTATATCTATATATTTTGTTTAAATAATTCAACGCACAGAATGCGATAGGAACGATCAAGAATCGTATCGGATTCTGTTCGATAATGTGGGAATCCTTTAGGATTCTAATTGGATTTGTACATTGTATTCCAATGGGGAGCCTCGATTAGAATCCAACGTACGAACATGACGTTTTGGTATAGGTACCCAATGCGATGACCCACTGGATCCCTATCAGCAAGTAGGAGCAAGTATGAGAATCGAATTGGATCCCTGCGACAATTTCTCCATGGGAAATTCAGGAGAATTCACGTTTGTACTGAGAATAATAATAATTCGAAGAACGACTGAAAACTGCGAAATGTATAACGTTGCGTCGATGAGAAAAAAACAAGATCAATGACCCATCGATCGATCATAAGTAAATGATCGAATCGAGAGAAAACCTCGGATGCGTTATACCTGCTAACAATTCATCCGGAAATAAATATCAATTATTTCGATTTATAGTTGGATAAACGTGACAGACAACGCTCTCGAAGTCTTCCCGTTGCACCCATGCCTCGTTCGGGGGATTTAAACTTTTTAAGTCTCTCTCACTCCGCGCGAGCTGTCCCGGGGTGTCAGAGGGTTATACCAAAGTTCAAAACTTCCGGTTGACTTGACGCTTTCTCTTCGCGCCCTCTCGGCGGTTTTCTTCTCTCCACTTGTACAAGAAACCCTCACTCTTTGTGTATCTACACGTCAAGTGTCTTTAATCCTAATTCGATGCGAGCTCTCTCATTCCAGCTGGATAGTTCACGAACGATCTTCGATTATCGATCGTGTGCGTTATTGCTGTCTTCGGTCCATGAGATTAATAGGTGACGAAACGAAAAATAAGAACGAAAAACAAGAAAAACGTTTAACAATGAATTGCTATCATTTCGATGCTTCATTACTATTGATACGCAGAGACAAACGATTATGCTGAACATCTTATTTTTCCTGTCCGAGAATATAAGATTCCAAGTTTTCGATCAATCACCAGTAGTATACAAGCGCCATTGACCTGGGCCAATACTTGGTTGGGTGACCACTTGACCGCGCTCTGGCTTGTGCGCCAATTACCGAGCGGGTGGCAGTTTTATTGCGATCCCGATGGCAATACTACGGAAACTCAACGATAATATGATCACCGGTATCGCAAAGATTTTACACAGTTTCCTTGTGCCCTCGTTCAAACGCGATAAAGCGCTGCATCAGGAAAGAGTGGATGTAGACAATGCTCGGATGAGATCTCTAAGAAACTGGGCGCAACCCGTGCAAAAATGTGATGGGGAATTCCCGACTTTATGTCGGGCCCTAGCCAGGCTGGCCTCGACTGATTCACCTGACCGGGCCTTTTTATGGAACAGACCGGGAAAATCACAAAATCGTTTTTTACGGCTTACACTCTATGTTTCGAAATAACAATGTTCTGGCCGAAATAAATTGCGAGCAAGTATACTTTCACCTAATGTATACCCGGTCAGAATATTGATGTTTCCTGAAAATTGGAGTTCGACTTTTAGAACTGGGTAAAGCTGCTTTGCTTTTTGCCCCATGAAAGATATTGATAATTAATTAGGACGAAACAAAAACATCTGTTTTATTTTTATTTACCATTATGAACATTTTTTTATCAATCTACAAAAAAAATGCTTGTCATAAATAATGGTATTACAACGAGTCTCAATTTGAAGAAAACGAGTAACCAAATTATTTAATGAGAAAAAAGGTAAAGCATATGGTTCGTGGTTTTTAAAATCGAGGTCGTCTTGTCAGGAAATATCAATGTTCTGGCCGGGAAAACATTATCTGAATGTATTTCGCCAACAATCCGCCAGGTGGCTTCAAGCGAAGTGCTTCTTGTAACCAAAGATAGCACTTCGAGCCGTTGTTGTATTACGTACAGATATGCTATGCTTAACAGCGTCCACTTTCGTTTATGATTTTGGGATAGTTGTGAAATAGTATCAATAGAACCTGATACGATCTATTTTACTCGGGTATATCGCCAAGAGCCTTTCCAGACTCTGATAATTACTTTATCCGTCCGCCGGTTTATTTTTCATGCAAGGTCCTGTCAATACACCATCCCCTTCCTTGTCATTTATGCGGCGGTTTTCTGATCCCTTTCCTCGTCAGTTCCCGGCCAGTGCCCGAAAAAGGGAACGGCAGATCGGGGCCTGACCTAAGACCTGTTACATGGCGAACCTGATCCATACTGGAAGCCCTAACTGTAGCCTGATATTATTGAGGGATGGCAGATAAGGGGCAGTACGTTTTCCTGACGCAAATTTCTACACGGGAGTGAAGGGACAATTGTGAGCTAAAAGTGCAAGGGGCGAGATATCGTAAACGATACGAAATAACATTACAAAAAAATCTATACACATAAAGCAGTCCCATGGCTGACTAACTGATTGAGTGACTGGCTGACATATAGACAACGCACAGCCTAAACCGCTGAAAAGAGAAACATGAAATTTTTACGATATGTTCGTTAGAAGGTGTAGATGTGTACTAAGAAAGGACTTTTTGATGACTCTTAAGGGGGTGAAATGGGGTGTAAGAGTTTATATGGTAAATTATATTTCTTGCGTGTATCAACTTGAAACTCCGTATAAATATTCTTCGAAACAAATAATAAAACACATATTTTAGGATTTTTCAAAACAACCCCTACTAAGGGGTACAACGGGGTGTTTGACTTCAAATGGGAACATGGAATTCCCTGCTTTTATCTCAACGAAATTCGAAAGATATGTTCCTTCAAGGGCGTAGAGGTTCACTAACAATGGATTTTTCGAAAATCAACCCCTAAAATGATGTAATGGGATGTAAAAGTTTGTATAAAATTGTATTCCTTGCGAGTGTCAACTTGAAATTGGGTATAAATATTCTTCAAAACAAATAATAAAATGACTATTTTAGGATTTTTTAAAACAACCTCTAATAAGGGTCGCAACTGGTAATAAAGTTTCTATGGGCCAAATTCCACGCAGGCGGAGCCGCGGGCGGTAGCTAGTTAATATATAAAGTTTCAACGAGTACCCGTGTGCAAGGAGGTAAACAAAAATTATGATTTTCAGCTACCTAGGATTCACCTAAGAAATGATAGTCGTACTTGCACTACCACTAAGTCACTGGTATATTCACCATCGGGAACATCCGTTCAGGAGAATTAAGATTCCATTTGTAGGGACGTATATTGCCGCAAGACGCGGAAAATGTGGTTTGCGAGGGTTGAATTTTATATTCGACATGGCAACTCCTCCCTCGATCTTTCTCCGCCCTCCCCCGCCCCTCACTCTTTCTCTCTCTTATCAAAGCAATAAAAACCATCGGTAGACTTAAGATTGGCATGATGCCCGCGAAAAAAAGAAAACTTTTGCCATTGCTGTTCCTCTTTTCTCACGTTTTGCCGGAGAGTTTCGCTCCCGCGGTCGCACACGAAACGATGCGCGCCTCGCGCTATACAGCCTCGTACACCGACGTGTACGGCGTGTATACAGTATTGGGGGGTCGCCGACGCGATAGCGCCGTGAAATATGCTCATCCGGAAGACTCGTACGTTTGGCAGCGCGCGATGTCGAGAGTAAAGAGATCGCTGCAGGGGCTCACGCCGCTTCTTCGATCGTTTTATACGTATCATCCACGTCTATCGATATTAAATTCATACGAATGCGTATCTCTGTATAACGAACGGAGAAGGAGTCGATCAAGTCTTGACACAAGTTTCACAAGTACATCAACTCAATGATGAAAGGCTTGCATTTCATTGAGGGGTAACACCACCGTGTTATGTATAAATCGCAGGATATGTAGGTAGGAATAGTCCTATAGTAGGATTAATTGAAACACACGCCGATTTCTTGGGATTAATCGATATGTGATGATCGAACAATTGGAACACACAAAATCCAACTGGACGTATCTCCAATGATTTCCACATAAGATCGCGTAAGATACACTCTCGTATAAACCTTATCTATACATTTAAAAAAAATCAACATTTTAATGTGATAAAGACAAGAAGCTTTTTATGCCTCGGTTAATTGCCATATTGATTTTCAGCAAGATGCCTTTTCAAACTGATATATCAATACTATATCGATAACCTGATATATGACTTAAGGCCTTAGGCCACTTTAGGATGTTCGAAAAATCGATTTTTTTTTGTTATAAATGTACCTTAGTACCATAAATTTATATTCCAAAAGATTATGGGTGTGAAAAATATCTAAGTACTCGATTTTCGAATTTTAGCGCAACCCCTCTTGATTCATCTCGTGATTTTCTATGAACTTTAAACGGGTTTATCTCAAAACTACATTTTTCAAGTCAGCCGGACTCATAACTCAAACAAATTTCAACCAATTGACTTGAAATTTTAACTGTATATTCAGAATTACATTTTCTGAGGCACTACGTAGGATTTTTTTATTATAATGCATAGTTCCTTTTATATAAACAATTTTCTGACGATTTTCTCATGGCATTTTATACTTTTTGTTTTAGAAATGCGCCATTTTTACAAAAAACAATATATCAAAAAAATCCTACGTACTTCTATAGCTATTCTTATATATAATCGAAAAAACTTTAGTGTCTCATCATAACTCAAAAATTATAGGAGCTGTTGGTCCGGCGGTTGACCTTCCAGAACTAAAGGCGTCGTCGGAAAAATGCTGCACAGGTGTCATTTTGACATGTATCGCTGTGAAAAAAAAAGTTTGTATAGTCAATTACGTGTATACTAAAACCCCTATTTTGTAATTCCGATTTATTTTATGGTTTCGCTGAAAAAAATCACAAAATATGCCTTTTTTGACGTCTAGAGTAGCCTAAGGCCTTAATACATACTCATAATCATATCACTTTGCAAAAACACATAAAAAACTGAGCCAGATAACTATCTAAGCGAATAAAACTGTTTTACATTGAGTATTTACTGCGTACCATCCTTAGAAATGCTAAAGCGTGGGCCCCCATTCTTTCAAAAAGAAAACCACATTTTCGGTGGTTCTCTTTGATGAATACAAATAAATCATAGTGCAGGGAAATTCTGGAAACATGTATTTCAAAATATTAAAGGCTTGGGGAAAAAAGCTTCAACTGTTTTTACACCCAGTTCGATCTAATGGCGGCACAGACAAAAGTTCCGAAAATTATGACGTTTCAGCATCGTATTCTAAACCTACCAGCTTAATTTCAGCCTAAATGAAAATTACTAGACAGTCAGACCCTACAATTTCAGCTTCTCAAAGAAGAATCTGTTGTCAAAATATTCTCAACCCCATCATCAAGACACAACATTCATTATGCATCAAGATCATCAAAATGATAAATATAAATAATAATAAATATAAATTCTGCAAGAACAATTATAAAAAGAACTGCATAAATTGATCACTATAGATCACGTTTCCATTCATTAGCCATATTGGTACAATCGCCACAGAGCGAAAACACCGTTTCCTCGTCATTCGTAGGTGACAAAAAAGGATCCTCCGTAAAAGGATCAAGTAGCTTTCTTTGAAGACGAACATCCAGAGCTTCTCCTTACGCGGGACTGGACGGATTTTGAAACAGTGAAATTTCGAATGGAGCACGTGCTTTCGGTAATTTGCGGTTCAGTGCATCCTTAACAAGATCAGTAGACGGGGGAGGGGTGCGCAAGCTCGGTTATATGAAGAGAAAAGAGAAAGGGGATCAAGAGTAGAGGTGGCCGCATTTCACACACATACAATTCTGGATCGTACTTAACGGAGATTTCGACGACGACATTGGTGATGGCGAGACAGACAGAGAGAGAGAGAGAGAGAGAGAGGAAGAGAGAAAGTATCCAACTGTGAATCTGTTGGGACTCCCGAACCGCCGAAATCCTACCCTTAAATACAGGCATAGTCATCGCGCGCTTTATTCTTAAGACGAACCTGGAAGAGTGTGATCGAAACAGGCAGCGCGTTACACAGATCCATACACGCACACACATATATATATGTATATGAGGAATTCATTGAAAGGTGGGTTTTGAAGGTGAATGGAAATATGGGAAATTTATGGGAAGGTGGGTTTGAAGACATTGGCACTTTGCACAATGTTGAGTAATCGCCACGAAAACGAACCTCAACCATTTATATCACTGTGTGACAGTTCTGTAACAAATTATTTAAGGATTGAAGACCATTTAGAAGGTCAGAAATTAGGGGTTTGTATGATTTTTTTTCATGAAAATAACATATATGGAAATTTGGATCTTTGTATGTGTTTCATTTAATATTTCAAGTATGCAAAAATATATATATTTTTTTTCAATGCAAATTGCCCGTCGTCAACATCGATGTTCAGAGGAAGTCATTCAAAAAGTTTCCGCACTGCTGCGGTTCTCCCTCACGCTGTAATTGTCTGAAACAAAAAAATCAAAATGATTCTTAAAGGTAATACCCATATGCTGTCGGTGAACCAGGATTTTGGTAATATATGCAAAATTCACAAAATGGCAGCTTAATAAAGTCAATTTTGCGATTTTTCATGAAATTTTTTCTATATTTAAGGGCCAAAGTACGTTTTATTTTTGGAATTAAAATATTATTTAGGTTCATCGACAAATTGCTGGTATAAGGAAGATGTGTGACAAATTTCATAAAAATCGGTTGAATAGTTTTTGCGTAATCACCCGAGCAGTTGGAAAAAATACAGTTTTGAGAAAAACGCGCTCAAAGTTTCAAAAAGGGAAAACTTAATGACTTTGATATGTTACCGGCTAATCAGCGATTCCAGCGCCATACAGGACTCCTTCGGCTTCCTCGTAGAAACGATTTTCCTACAGCTGCTGCTCTCCACGGGATTTGCGACCCTCCTTGGACGATAGAGAGCTGCCTTTGCGAATTTCTTCGATTGCCTCCCAATGCTGATGTCCAGAGCGCTCATAACTCTTAAAATTGCAGAATTTCCCGCGTTGGATATGCTGGCTGCAATGTAAGCTGCAATTTCGATGATGCTCAAGCCTGAATGCAAATGTTTCAGAGCTAAGGGCCATACGGTGGAGTTGAAACTTTCATTTGCATTTGTAGTGGCCACCCAAGCATCTCTCCAATAGATCATGTTTGGATAAATCCATGTATATCGGCAAGAGATGCTTCTGGGCATCAGGATGGAGAGGCGCAGGGTGTTTGAAAGATTCACCAGTAGCCTGAGCTTTTTGCCACTTTCACCAGCTATCGGCTCCTGGCAGACAGTTCTGGTGTCTGGGATTCTCACCAGTCGAACATAAATTATGAAAATCCATAATACGTCGTCAATTTTCTTATAAGATCATCTGTTAATTTTCCTGCTCCTCTTACTCCAAGCTTATAGGTTTTTTTAACTCTCAATCGCGTACCCATTCTTTTCTTAACATGTCCTATGCATTCGCTTTTTTATCTCAACATTTTTACCGTAGGGTAGCTTGTCAAGTATAGCTTTGAACGTTTTTGAGTCGCCATCTCCAATATAATTGAGGTACCTCACGCCGAACAGTGTCAATGACCTCAAAAACATATCAATAATCGAATCCACCTCCATCTTTCCTGTCGAACCTTCTTGGTTGCTATCACATTCTTCTGCACGTGCAGCATACCAATCCTGATATTCAACGGTGTCAGTTTTGTTTTTCCACGCTTTGCAACCTTGGCAATAACTGCTCTTGGTAACCAGGTCGATAACGTTTCCGGAATAATAACCAATAAGAGTCTTTACCCAAAATAAAGATTTGAAGCCTCGCTTCTTCCACGATCCGTCACCTGACACTTTCAGTTCATCCTTTCGCATTTTCTTCGTTCGCGGCTTCTTTTGGCAATATTTGAATACACTTTTAGCAGCTGTGTGCAAATGCTCAACAATGTTCCAATAACATTGCTCACTTAAACCATCACAAATGTCCATTAAATTGCAGAATAAATTTATTCCGTCGCGCCCGACGCCTAGTAGGCGCATCCCTACTATTATCCGATGATTTACCTCAAATCCAGTGTTGATAAGAGTTCCTGAATTGATATCTCGACGACCACATTGGCATTTCAGCACTAACTTGAAAGCCAAGCCCCGGTATGAAGTTTCTTGAAAATGTACTTTTTGTTTACAATACCGGCAAACTATTGTATCTGATATAGCGCTAAAAACGATGAAAAAATTGAATAAACCGATAGGCCAATAGCGAATTCCAAATCACTTCATCGGAGTTGGCACTAAAAAATTTTTTGGCACTGGCACTCTGCCCTCCATTATTTTCCGTATTACGACTATGTTGGTTTCTAAAAAATGTTCTCTTCCATGGAGGTCTCTTAGATATTGCATGAGAACCTCTTGAGTAGGCGGACATTTTTAGAAGCACTAAGCTCACGACTGGCACGTCAAATTTGAAGTATCTGCGACGCTCCGCGGCGACAACGATGGGCCCTAATGCGTATAGTACGACTACGAAACATAAAAGTTCGAAGCAAGACGAAACATAGGAGGGTCTATGAAACCGTTCTATGGTTTTTTAGTGTAGTTCATGTAAGCTAGATGGCATTGGTTGGATCAAAATTTATTCGAAGATTTGTCGCGAGATTTCAAGATTCGAGTGTGCATAAAGGGGAATCTCACGATACAATGTACCATGTCTGTCATACTCCCGTTATTTCTTTATAACTGGCCCCCTGATTAAAGTTTTCAAAAACTAATACGTGTTTTTTAAATTTATTAAAACCTACCATAAAGTAAACTATTTTTAAATTTTTACGTTGTTTCCTTACAAAGGGTTAAATTCGAATGTCCTTAAGTGAATCCTTCGTAACGTTCTTGTGTTACGAAGGGTTAAATTCGAACGTCCTTAAAGTGCTTATAAAGACATTTAAAAATAATTAAATGATTAATCATACAAGGTTTGTCACAAATGCGGCTTTTCAATCTGACAAATTGTCTTTACGTATAGTTAATGAAAAACAAGGAACAACAACAGTAGGAGAAGCGTATACACATCTGTGAGAGATAGAAACGCTGCCGGGATTTGATTTAGGGAGATGCCAGAGCAATTACGAGTGCACATTTCAAAAGACGTATTTTATAGGCGCAGGATCGAGCGGCGGATAGGGTCGGTGGGGTGACAAGGGGGTGAGAAACCCCTTAGCTCCATCAGCTATGGGGTTATAAAGGTCCGCGCGATTCTACGAACACGCGGAGGATAAAAGCTCGCGATTGCAACCATGTTACAGAGGCTTGTCGTATACGTACGTGTACGACGTTTCACACGTATATAGATATATATTTTTTAAAAATATGTATGTATGTATATAACGTACAGTTGTAGTACCGTGAGTTCGCCGACAAGATTTTGGCTTTGTGCAGACTACCACGACGGTTGGGGCTAGAGGGCCAACGACGAGAACGAGAACGACGCGACGTCGAAGCCGACAAAAGATAAGCCGCTATTTATACCCCGGAGCTTAAAGACCGAGAAGGGAAATACACGAGCTTTCTCTCCCTGCCTCCCTTACTTTCTCTCTTTGTCTATCTCTCTCTTTCTCTCTCTCTCTCTCTCTCTCTCTCTCTCTCTCTCTCTCTCTCTCTCTCTCTCTCTCTCTCTCTCTCTCTCTCTCTCTCTCTCTCTCTCTCTCTCTCTCTCTCTCTCTCTCTCTCTCTCTCTCTCTCTCTCTCTCTCTCTCTCTCTCTCTCTCTCTCTCTCTCTTCTCTCTCTCTCTCTCTCCCTGTGTCTCTGTCTCACTCTCTCACTTGCTCTTGCCCTCTGTATATCGTGCTCGAGCAGACTCAACGTCGAAGGAATAAAATTGTTTCGAGTTCCATCGTTTTTGTCACGTTATACACACGCACGTATACCTATGTGTATACATATATATATTTTTAGATACGCACACGATAGTGAGTACATACTTATGTTTGGATAAATACGCGTATTTATGTAGCCTAAAGCCTTCATTCCAAAAATTTCGTCAAAGCTGTGAAATCGGACCTCGAAACGCTATGCAATATTTGTAGAGAATTGAAAGGGTTGCGGAGCCTAATATCCCCGGTGACTTCTAGACTGGAAACATAAGAAACACCGTTAACAATTAATCCACGGACGATTTCGTTGAAGATGAACTTCGTTCGTCATGTCAAATGAGAATTTTATTGCAAAATTGTCGATACTTCGATATTTTTATTGCGAGAAAAAAAAATACCACTGTACGCGTCACTTAGAATGGATTAATCATTGAAGAAAACATATATGGATTTATGAAATCAGTAAATTGAGCAAGTTCAGTAAATTTATAAAACAAAAATAGTAAATTTAGAAGAAAAATTTAGTAAATTTAGATGATAAATTTAGTAATTTTAGAAGATTAATTTAGTAAATTTAGAAGATGAATTTAGTAAGTTTGAAGATAAATTTAGTAAATTTATCTTCAAACTTCAAATAATTAAGCAAATTAAACAAACTTCAAAAACAAACTTCAAATAATTAAGCAAATAAATTCAGTAAATTTAGGGAAAAAATTTAGTAAAGTTAGTAAGTTCAGAAAACAAATGTAGAAAATTTAGAAGATAAATTTATTAAATTCAGAAGATAAATTTAGTAAATTTAGAAGATAAATTTATTAAATTTAGAAGATAAATTTAGTAAATTTAGAAGATAAATTTAGTAAGTTAGAAGATAAAATTCGTAAATTCAGAAGATAAATGTGGTAAATTTCGAAGATAAATTTAGTGCATTTTGAAACTAAATTCGGTCAAATCGACAAATAAATTCAGTTAATTGAGCAAATAAGTTTTGTAAATTTCGGAAAAAAATTTAGTAAAGTTAGTAAATTCAGTAAATTTAGAAAACAAATTTAGTAAATCTAGAAACCAAATTTAGTAAATTGAGAAAACAAATTCAGAAAAACTAGAAAACGAATTTATTAAATTGAGAAAACAAATGTATTAAATTGAGAAAACAAATTTAGTACATTTAGTAAATCAAGTAAATAAATTTAATAAATTCAGAAGAAAAATCGCGTAAACCGAACAGAACATCTCTTCGCTGCACGATTCTTATTATTTAGACATTCAGCTACGCTTTTACGCGAATTTTAATGGCTAACATCGAGATCGTGGCGAAGCACTACCGTAAAAGTATTTCTGAGAAAAAAAAACTCCCGAGAAAATGCGAGTTCCCCAGATTCATTTCGTATTTTCTGGCTCTCGAGAGAGGAGAATGATGCAGATGAAGAAGAAGAAGAAGTATCGAGAAAGAAAAGAAGAGCAAAGCTCCTGTATCAGACAACTCGGTTGCAGTCTACATTTCGACGAGTTCGGGAGAAGAAGGCGGAAGGAATGCGCGAAGAGTCGTCCCCGGTGCTACTCGACCCATTCTCCTTTACCTCAGCCAACCCCCGTCTCCCATGATATGCCGGTGGGTGGATACCCAGACCGAACTGATCAATACTTGAAACACCGCGAGGTATCGTGCCGCTATTTCCGGTGTCCCCGTGGCGGAAATGAAGGCGTTAAAAATATATAACCGCGAGCACAGAAGCAAAAGCACCGAACCTACTCTCTCGAGCGTTCACCCGACCCCTCAAAGCGAGAAGATAGCACTTTTTAAAATTTTCTCTCACCCCCTCTCTCTCTTTCTCTCTTTCTCTCTTCGACTCACTTTCTCGCTCTGTGTCCTTTTCATAGTAACGCGCTTCGATTCACTCGAACCTCCTGCGGTATTATGTATTTTTTCAACCCCTCTCACGACTTCACAGCCCCAAACATCCGAGCTCATTCTTTCTTGATAGCGCTCTCTCTCTCTCTCTCTCTCTCTCTCTCTCTCTCTCTCTCTCTCTCTCTCTCTCTCTCTCTCTCTCTCTCTCTCGCTCGCTCACTCGCTCGTTTTTTTCCGCCTTTTTATTCGACTCCGAAGTATACGTACGAGTAAACTTCTTCGACCGCTCCTTTATCTATAAGCGAATAAGAAAACTCGATTTAATACAACCCCGGCTGTGCTTGTGTGGGTGGCTGTATGGGACCTGATCGAATTTTAATTATAGCTATCTGCGGTCCAACCCGCGAGCAACCTCATTATTGTTGCTCTCTTGAACTCGTGCGGTTCACGGAGTTGAATTTCGCATCGTCAAGAGGCAACGCGATTTCTTTGACATTGCTTAACAGATTTCTGCTGATTTTGGTCTGCGGGCGTCTGTCGAATGAAGGTTTGGACGATATTGAGAAATAATGTGAAATTGAAGTCCAAAAGAGAGTTTGCTTTGCGTTCCATTAATACAGATTAGAATATTATCGAGACGAATCGGATGGATCATCAATCGATCAATGGATTGCTCATCAATGAAGATGCTGACGATTTTGGACGACGTCTCCAGAAAATGTCCTTTGCAATGCATGAAACTATCCGTGGGAGTAGTCTCGTACCACGGATTTTGTGTTAGTTTAAAATATAAATGACATCACGCCTCCTTCCATTCCATCTCCCCATTAAATTCATTCTTGGATTTGTGTCCAAAGTTGAAGTTGCCAGGTTGTCCACATATGAAAAAAAATCACGAGAGATTGAAAGAATAAGTTTAATACGGTAAAACGAATGAGCAAATTGGAAGGCGTGACCATATGAGACCGCGAAGCTTGCGGAAAGCCTCGGATTTGTGAAATCGTTGCTAAAGGGGTTGGCTCAGGGTATCAACAGGTAGGATTGAGAAATGCGGTTGCGACCAACCACCCACCTCTATATCCTGGTGTGGCATCGCGTCGGAGGGCGAACCGGATAAGCTCGGAGTTAAGCGCCGGCGCCAGCGTAACTATACTGGCTCACACCCCTCGGAAAGGGTGTGACCAACCCCTCTATTGGCTCCTGTACAACACAAAACGATCGGACGCGCCAAAGAAAAATAAAAATAAAACCTTTTTACACCGAATTTTCCCTGCTTGACCTGCGCAGATAAAATCTCCGTCCTTTTGCTCTCACACGCCTTACAATCGCGAAACACGTTGCCTGACGGGGTTGGATCAACCCCTCGGTTCACTGCAAAGAGAATAGGGATGATAAAAGGACTCTTGAGGGTTGACTTTTCCTACAGTGACTCCCTTTTCTATAGTTGGGAAGCAATATAAAATCGTGTCCAATTTAATTTTCCTTTTAACTCGAATATTTTTCGAATACACGTATCACTCGTGTATTTCGTTTATTTAATACTTTCGCTTTTTTCTCAACTGCTTGGTATTTTCCAAACACTCATCGAGAATCGTAGTAGAATAAATATGTTTTTAAAACGATCATTCGGCTACTATTAAAGCTTGCAATGATAAATGAACATATAGTTATATGTTCTCCATGTTCTCCATGTATTACTCCACGTAATGTGAGTAAATCTTTTTTTTTCAACAAAGTTTGTAGTTACATTATTCGAGAAATATTTTTAAAACTTTCGTTCACAGTATTGGCTTAGTTTCATAAATTCGCGGGGATTGTACAATGTATTGTTTCGTAACGATTACTTTAATTAGTCTGAGAGGGAATTTTTCTGAAATATATGTCCGAGCTTGAAAATAAATCGAGGATCCTGTCGAGACTCGAGGATATAAATCGATAGACCTCCTAGGGGAGATTTAAAAGCAACGATAAAAAAGAGCCGTGCTCTTGTCGTCGTAGTTGTCGTCGTTCGTACGACTTTGCGGCTACCACCACGGATCATATATATATATGTATATATATATTTGAGTGTATGAAACGTGGAAGGAGAAAATATCCGCATGGGTCAGCCGAGAGAGGCTTAGACCTCGCGGAGACGACCGCGCTCAATATCGGCTTTAGGATACTCGAGGTATTTATCTAATGTCTTATATTTTCCAACGGACTGACCATTCAAACGTTCGGAATGTCGGAGTTTTTCATAATAAAAAAAAAACTTTCTCATCCGTACGTTCACCTTTTACGATGTAGACGCAACCTGAATAATTTTTTTTCTCGTAGGCAACGCCCGCTTTCATAATTTTATTCTCTTTTTGCTATTATTATGAGCAAATGTGGCAAATATTCCAAATACTCGGAAAAAAAATAGCTTGGGCCGAATGCGCAAGTTTCAATTTGTACGTTGAAGTTTTTTTTTTTGAGGCTATACTGCGAAGTTATCGGATAAACATTTCGTATTTAAGTCCAACGCGTTTCTGAGCACTTAACCTTCTTCATACGTGTTTCCATTCTTATGACGATCCGCCTAGTAGCTTGTGATCATTTTTTGGATTCTCTGATTCAGCCCTGATACGATGGAGAAATTATTGACCCTCCTGTATGTGTCGGTAATGGTATTATTCGATTGGCTCCCATTAAAATGTAATTGTGGCATTACGGACTCCAACTTGGTTGCAATTTGCATGCGCGCACCACCGAGACAACAAGATCTGAAATTATGCGCTCGTTTGGTAAGTTTCATTCAGCACACGACTCTTCAACGATTTTTGTCGAACGATTGAAAGTCGCTATTGACCGAGAGCAATTAAATAATAGGATAACGATGATTCGCTATTGATCGTTGATCTGCGACATCACTCCCTTGATACGATACCCTCGACGTTTTTCGAGCGTCGCGACACCGAAGTACTCGATCTTGGAGACAACAAATTGACCCATTTACCGAACGAACTCGAAAATCTGACGAATTTGGAATACCTAAATCTCATGGGGAATCGTATCAGCGATATTGTGCAAGAGAGTGTAATCAACAAATTGCCCAGTCTCGAATTTCTCGTTTTGTCGAAAAATCCACTCACGAGTCTCAAGGGCCTGCGCGTTGATTCTCTGGTCATTTTGGAAGCCGACCACTGTGGTAAATTCCCGAAAAAAAAAAAACAACGAGATATCAATTTCCCGACGTCTTGTCGTATAAAAAATAGTAACAATTTGGTAAAATAAAAAAGCGCTCTTGATGATACAGAGTTTGGTGCAATGAATTAAAAAAGCAATAAAAAAGTGTCACCAGTTTCAGTCTGCTAGAAAAAAGGCTTGGACTATTTGTAAAAGTACCAAACAAATTATCATGAAATCTTTAGGATTAATGTCTCGATTTTTTTTAGATAGTTGGAAAAAACGTTAGCGGCCATTGTGCTTAATTATACGTTACAATTATTTGCAGAAATAAAAGAAATAGATGATTACATTCTGACTTCGTTGCCATCTCTGAGAAGTCTCAATCTCACGGGAAATCCTCTGAGAAACGTGCACAAATTGATGAGCATGAATTTGACCGAGTTATTATTGGCAGATTGTCAATTAACGGAGTTACCATCGAACGCTTTTCACGGTTTGCCAAATCTTCAAAGCCTCGATCTTTGCGGCAACAAATTGAAAACGTTGCCCGAACAAGTCTTTCTTCACAATAATAAGCTCATTTTTCTGAGTCTCCGTAAGAATATATTGCAAGAGATAAAGTACACTTGGTTCGAACAGATGTTAAATTTGCGTAAGCTCGATTTGTCCGAAAACGAAATAACGTTTGTCAACGAGACAATATTTGCGAAACTCTCGTCGCTCTCGGAGCTGCATCTCGGTTGCAATCGTGTCACTGCACTGCCCAATCTCAAAACTCGTGCTACCAACGTGAATTTGTCGAAAAACTCTCTTGGAAATCAATTATGGGATTTGACGAGTATGGCGAACGTGCGAAAGTTGGATCTGAGCAGAAATCGATTGTACGGCGATTGCGACGAGTTCAAGTCGATGTCATTGCGTATACTCGATCTCGGATACAACAATATGACGAGAGTCAAGAGGAACAGCTTTTCGGATGTTCCAAATTTAACGGATTTGAGTCTCAAAGGTAGAGCGTTAATAAATGATTAATTTGATACAAACGAAATCGCTGGCAATCGGCTCTTCTCCTCTTCGACCCAAATCTCTCTCCCACTCTTTCTCTTCTGAAGGGAATAAGTTTTCCCACGGGGCCGATCTTACCTTCGAGGACAATAAAATTCTGGTAGACGTAAACCTCGAGGATAATCCATGGCATTGCAATTGCTCGGATCTCTATCCTCTTTACACTTACCTGGAGCATGGACAGAAGGAGGATACTGAGAGTCTGATTTGCTGGACCCCGGACTACGCGAAAGGTGAATCATGGTGGAGCGCTTGCTCGGAGGATTGGAAAAACGCAATTAAATCCAACGAGGTATCGGCAACGGACGTAAGCAAAACTTGGTTGATCATCACGTCAGCCGTATTTGGTATATGTCTTCTACTCGGAACGCTTATTTACATTATCTACACATCCAAGAGAGCCAGCGGGGCACAAAACGTTTGATCTTCGATTAAAAATGTTCATAGCGAAAAAATAATGATTATGCGCTCGCATTGGAAGAAAATTGATTTCATTCGTTATCAGAAGATCTTCGTTATCTGAAAATAAGGTGTTGGTACGGTAATATTCTGCTGTTGTAATTTATAAAGTCATCAATGATACCTGACTACGTATACAAGGGGAAAGATGATTTTTATGCCACTTGTTCTCCTAGTAGACTCCTGTACGCATGCTCAATATTATGTAAACCCCAATGTCTTCAAAATCACGTTCATGGAGGCATATTTATATGTAGGACTTCCTCGAAACAGCCGGATGGGCTGGTGGTCAACATTACATAGATACAACTGGATCAAAATATCCGTTTCCACATTATATATATATATATATAAATATATACATTTCGTGTTAAATATTTGCCCAATTGTATGTATTTTCACATGTAGTCGTCCACTGGACGATGAAACAGACTGCTCGATTATTCATATACGATATTCGATAAAAGAGTCGACTCAACTGTGGCTACGATGGCGTCCTGAATAAGAAAAGGATCACTATTCCGTATTCAAGGAATATTGGAAATAAATGTAAATGGAATTTCTCCATATATTTATCACAGCGTCACTTGCTCGCACTGCGAAACTTTTAGATATGTTATTGTTCATTTCCAGCAGGCGAAAATATGATAAATCTCGTTTTTCAGTCAAACAATGATGACGAATTATTTTAAAAAAACATTTTTTCATTAAGTATTCGATCCTCTATTGTTTATACTTCTGTGAAATTTGCAGTAACTTTTTTTTTATTTTCCGTATCTACTAAAAGAAAATAATTGTTGGAAAAATACTCGATTTAAAAATAATAATGTACTACGCCCTTATCTACATCTCTTCTAAAGTTGAATATTATTTTTTTATTGTGCACATTTTTTTCGAGAGACGACGTGTTATATTTTGCAAATTTTTTTTCATGCAGTATCTTAAACTTCCCGATAAAACCGATCGAAGCCACAAAAACGATCTGCACGCGTGATTTTTTACAATTAGTCGAGCAATTAATACCTCTACCTTCGCTGCGTGAAAAAAAGAAGGTGTACTGTAATCGGTGTATCGTGAGAGTCCGACCCACCGACGATTTGTTATCTCGCGGGAGTTATCTCGAGGCAGAGTATGCCAGCCTGCGTTGCTTTTATCGTAGATAAGTTAGTTGGTAGTTTTCACGCATGTGTCGCCGACCAAACCGCTCCCAATGTCTCCGATTTTCAATGAAACATTCGACCATACGTGTGAATCAAAATTGACGAAAAAATATAAATCGATCGATTCGATTTAACGACGGAATCGAAAAGTTAAAACGCTCAGTACGGTTTTTATCGCGCTCGCTTTCTCCCTCCCTCTCTCTCCCTCTCTCTCTCTCTCTCTCTCAACGGAGAATATGTCCAATCGAGAAATCATAATTTCGTCACTAGTGCTTGGATTTATTATGGCGAAGTGACATCATCACTGATAGAATATACGACATGACAATAGTGACGTAAAAAATAGTACGAGATCATGAACGAGGGAAGATATCGATTATACTTCAAGAGTATTCGATACAAAGTGTATCTATCAATTTTTATCTTCGTCGCCGCATCTTTTCATACGATCAGTGGCCAAAGATTGTGTCCCTTTAAGTGTACGTGCTATTTGAATAATGAGCCTCGCAAGATCCTCTGCTCGGGTCAAAAATTGGAATATTATCCTAGTAACATTAGCGACCTGGTGAGTCACGTTATCCAATGTATCGAAATAATACTGAAATTACGTTCCAAGTTTATGACATTCTTTAACTCGAAGAAATTCACTTATTGTCATTTTATTTAAAAACGCAAATTATTTTATCGTTGCACGATGCTCTGATTGCTCAGCTATTGACGAATACTCGAAATATCAGGTGCAGCACTTGGATCTATCGAAAAATTCTCTCGAGTCTCTGCCGGACGAGCTCAACGATCTAATAGACTTGGAATATCTGAGTCTTGCACACAACAACCTCAAATCACTGCCCAACGATCTTCAGCAATTGGAACGCTTGCAAAAACTTGATTTAAGCAGCAACGAAATAATCGAGATCAACGATATTGCTTCGATAAATCATCTGACCGATCTCAAGGTTCTGTATCTATCGAAAAATCCGCTCACCAGACTCGACGATCTGACGAACTTCGCTGTGCGAGCAGTGGACGCCAGTAAATGCTGTGAGTACTCTGAAAAATGAAAAGAAAAAAACTATGTTCTCCAAAAAAGAGAAAAAGAAAGGCGTTAACGAAAAGCTACGAATTATCGCAGCAATTAGCGATATCAATGAGACGTCCTTGAGGGGCCTCCCGGAACTTGTCACTTTGAGCCTAGAAGGGAATCCTTTGAAGAGCATTCAACGACTGACAAGTGAAAAATTGAGATGGCTGGACCTGTCCGATTGTTGCCTCAATTACTTGAGGCCGGACACGTTCGAGGGTGCACCAGACCTTGAACAGTTGAGATTATCTAACAATCCTACGCTCGTTTACAGTAGCAGGTAAATACATAACGACCGCACGGGCTATTTTCGTATGTGTCAAGGAAGAAACGCTCCAATCATACATCGTACCGAGCTAAACTTATATGTAAGCTACCTCAAAACGGGACGATAAAAGTGTGCAGTGATTTGACGATTTTCCGGTAAAGCAGCTCTTCCGCTAGAGCAAAACAAATTAACAATACATTGTCGCGAAAATTTGCCTATAAAAATGTTTATCCGGAAATGTATTGCCATGCAATGAATGATTCTCGTAATATTTATCAGATAATGAGGGCAATGTTTGCCGTTCCCCGGCTATCAACGTCAGTTTTCTGGGTGATTATTATTATCTCATTGAATTACAATTTGTTTGTTTTTTTTTCAGAAATGAAACCTTGAGTCACGTTAATTTGAAGAGACTGGACGTATCGGGATGCAATTTGGATCGTCCCGGTCTTCACGGCTTTCCCGCCCTTACTCACGCGGTATTGTCGAAAAATCTCATAAGAATGTTGCCCGATCGCATATTCGCGAAAAATCGCGCACTCGCTCAATTGCATCTGAACGGCAACGGTCTCACGGCACTGAACAGAAGTTCGTTCTCAAGTCTCGTAAAACTCGAGGCGCTCGATCTATCGTCCAACAGTCTCAGCCAATTGCACCCGTTTACCTTTCGCGAGACTGTCAACCTTCGCCTTCTGAATCTGTCGTTCAATGACTTCGAAAATTTTCCGAACATTATGTCGACCGTGGCATCTTTGGATCTATCGTCAAATTACGTTAGCAGACTGCCCCGTCAGATTTTCACGAATTTACCAAGGCTCAGGACACTGGACTTGAGCGATAATCGTCTTGAGGGTGCGTGCGACGAGTTTGAGTCTGAAACACTGAAGAATTTGATACTCAGACGTAACAGACTGGTGGAATTGGCGAACACAAGCTTTTCCGAACTTCCGCAGTTGCAAAAACTCGATTTATCAGGTACACCGATACGAATACCAATTCGTTTGATCCTCGATCTTTATTCATCCATTTTTGCCATTTTTCTTTTTCAATTCGTTGAATTTTTGGTGACTTCTCAGGCAACAGACTGACCGAGGGCATAGATCTCACGATATTGGCGTCGAACAGAAATCTTCGAAACGTCATCCTCGAGGATAACCCGTGGCGATGTGATTGTCATTTGCTCCATCGTACTTTCATCTACTTGACGGAATCGCCGCAAAAAACGAAACCCGAAAGTCTAATTTGTCAAAGCCCGAGCAACGTTTCCGGCTTTTCGTGGGAACTTGCTTGCTACGGAGATTGGAACGACAAAAGTCGCCTCGAGAAGGACAGAACCTGGGGTCTCATTATGCTGATCCTTCTGGTTGTTGTACTCGTGTTTGGTACTTCGGTCTCGCTGAGACACACGTTTATGATGAAGAGACAAGCGCGTCGCGAGAGAGCACGTATCGAGAGGGAAGAGGGCATAGAGAGACTTCGATTACTGCGACGAAGGTATTTACGTAATAATAAGGCAGCCTAACATCTGAATTTTTTTTTATTTACGACATGTAAACGTGGATAATAAAGCAGAAGGATTTTGTTCCTGTCGTGGGTGTGACTGAGAATCGATTTTGAAGCTCGAGCAAGAGTGCATTATGTTCAGCGATTGCAATACTAAGTTATCGTCATGAAGATTAATCCTATAAGACGAATCAAAGATAATTTCATTTAGGAACCAGTGGATTATTAATTCGCAGAAATCAATGTGGTAATTTCAACGGCAAATTAATATTCCCAAAATCGAGATTCACCACGTTTTATCATTTATCAAGTTGTCAATTATAAAAAAATCGAAAAAAATACATTTTCAAAAACAGAAATCAGGAGCTCGAAGCAGCAGCGAACGGATTGAGTAGCTCGGAGCCGCGAATTCATCCCTTGGAACTGATAAATCCGCCGCCTTACGAGGAAGCTGTGCAAATGCCGCGAATGGCTCAGTCTTTGGATGCTCTTGATTCGATATCGATGGATCCGTTAACCCATCGAATAGTCGGTTCGGTGGACAACTTAAGAGGACGAAAGAGGCGTCCTCGAAGGCCTCGTAATCGTGCCAGAAGCGAAGAGAATCTTTCGAGACGCGAGGAAAGATTTCACAACCGCAGGATACGCTCGTCCTCGAGACGAAATTATTCTCCAAGTTTGACGTCGATAGCGCCCAGACCGGAGGATCAAGCAGGTGACGATACGATCGCTCGATTGAACGTCGAAAGAAAGACTTCGTCGATCAGGCGAGAGACCGAGTCCGAGGAACGTTCGACGAGTGACTCGAAGCGACGACCAAGACCTCAGACACCAACAGCCAAGAGAAAAAGACGCAGGCAAGCTGTGAAAAATGGCAACTCGACGGATGACGAAGATTCGGACATGAACAACTTTAAGAGAGTGGAGTGTAATAGCATCGACAAACAGTCCATCGTCATTCGTGCACTTCCTCGAGAGCCCAGGAGTGCCTATTACAGACCGACTACTCAGCCTCACATTGTTTAATGAACAGCGACCAATCGAAACATTCCTTTCGCTTCAGATGACAGTCTGATGTCCTTTTTTCTCATCACACATTCCCACTGTACATACCCTCATTCGATATATATTTATCGTGTATCCCGTATACCGTCTTTCCCCGCGGATATCACGGAAGCAGGACTAAACGACACAGGTCATATCAGCAATAATTAGCTAACCTTTACGATAAACGAACACGAACACGCCATGCTTTCGTGTAATTTTTTCTTCTTTTTATTTATTTTATGAAGCGAAAGTATTAATAAAATCATTGCCACGATCAAACATCTCTATGATTATTTTCATCATTGTCATCTTCGTCAGGTGTGAACTCTGTTTGAAGGGGGAAATTTACGTAGACGACGAAGGAATAGCAAATGTTGATAATTTTTTTGGGAAAAGAAGAAAAAATTCTACATTTCTGAAACTTGAGGTACAATTTATTACATAATTGAACTGTTCGAATTAATTTTTTTCTTTTAACAAATATTGACCAATGGCTAAGTTATGGCGTGGTCTTCCAGGAAAGTTTTGGCGAAAATTGTCCGTTCGTAGGAAATTCAACGCCTTGAATATTGATCTGAAAAATATGAGCGAAGAATTTTTAGTATTTCAACATCAACATTCTGAACTTATAACTGAAAAATATTTAAAAAGTTGAAAATGAAAAAATGGGACACTTCGGCAAAAAAGAATTGAAATTTTACACAAAGTTTTGTTCTTTTTTCAATAAAAAAAAGTACTTTTTAAAAGTGTCTTCCATAATCGAGTAGGTACACTTTCAAGGTAATATTGTTATTAAGTTGTGTGTATAGTTTTAGCACAATCGGTCAACTCGTTTTGAAATTATGTTTCCCACAAACTTGAAAAATGTAATTTTGCGAAAAATAATTTTCTGTGATTTTTCAATGATTTCAGTGACTTACCGGCTAATGACTTACTTTACCACTGTATTCTTGAGATGCTTAACTAATATTTTACGTTAAAAAAAATCGATTTTATCATGCCGCTACATGTATTTCCCGCCTTAAGACATCGAACGGAATTTACAGCAGAATCGACAGGTGTGAAGTTTCTTTATTAACTATTTTTTTTTCATTCTTTTATTCCAATTACACGTTTCTAAATGATTTTTTGTTCAATATACATAATAAATATATGCGTTACACGTATAGCTATAATATATTACGCTTCTCGAACGTCCTCCGTTCCTCAATGTAGCTCCAACCTAACATTAGCCTACTTATCGCCTTAAGCTCTAGTGCGATATTCATATGAACGAAACAACACTTATACATTTGGCTTAAGCGGACGTGTAAAACACACAGTGAACGTACACAATTTCGCGTGTAACTTACACGCAATCTTTGATCCTCTAGACTCGGATGATAATTATCCGCTGTAACGCTGTTACCTTTATTTCCTCTTTCACTTTTCCTCCCTTGCTCTCCCAACTCTTTTACTCGTTCGATTTATCGACTCGCTGATTAGCGGTCGTGCAGCATAGCCGGAATCAGGGAATGTTGGCTAATACGAATGCGACAAAATACGCGCCTAATACCTATAATTAAATGCTAACCTCGCCTCGAGCAACGCATTTACCAAATACTTATATCGAACAATGTTTGTGAGACTACAGCTAATGAAGTGACCGTTTTTCCAATTGTCAAATGAACATCTCAATCTTTTATTGCGCCAAACAGCATACGAACAGTAAAAATCATCAAAGTTACCTACATTAGGACAACAGTTTTGTTTGTTTCTTTAGAGTGCATTAAAATGTCGTGTTATCGTTGATTGGTGATCAACGACGTTTTTTCCAATTGATACGTTCAGACGATAATTTGACACTTAGGAAGCACTATTTTTGTGTCATTGATTCTGGCACAATCCCGGAATGCCAAAATCAAGCTATTCGTGAAAATGTCCAATTTCCTCACAAAACTCACTAGATACAAGTATATATATATATATACATATATATATATATATATATATATATATATATACACGTGTACGTATTATCTTTGTTGGTATTAAAAAATAAATATTAGCCCGAAGTGAATAAAAACTCGGCGACTTTAGGATGGCTGCGTGAAAACGGGGCTTAACGTATACAGTCATTAATACGCCACAATGATCACCCGATGAATCGTTACGTAATGATCTTGTGACTTCGTTTTTTTTTTTTTCATTTCCAATATATATCGTAGAAATGGTTAGGCATAGAATTGAATGTTTCAAGCCCCGGTTCCACAGCAGCACCCTCTCATTTTATTTTACAATAAAAACTACTTATGAGTTCGATACATATATGTTTACGGGAACTATGATAAAACAAGTGACGGTAATCCATGGAAAAAGAATGGAGCGACACTCGCATGACATTTAACAAAGTTCAATCACACTCGTTGAAAAAACTCACAGCGGACAAAAAAAGTGTGGCTTCTCTGCCGCCTACCTCAGCGTTCATGTAGAAATCCACCACCTCCGGAAGTCACACACGTGTTCGTTTCCCAATTACGTCCATTTTATTTTTCCTAATATTAGCGTATAAAAAGGATTATGCGACGGGGGGATTTTTTTTTTAGGCTCGACAATTCCAATATCTAGGAACATTGTGTAATATTCGCGACGTAGAGGTTGACAACGAAGCACACAAGAATGGTAGGATTTTGGCGAATCGAGGATTGAACACTTCGCGGATAAGCCGTTTGAACGACGATACTACTGAAAAGTTCAATGTTGCAAGCAGTTGCGTGCAAGAAATATCGTCGGGTCCCCAAAGTTGGTCGATAAAACGGTCCATGTGTATACACATAGATAGAGATATGTACGTGTCACATATAGGCACGCATATGAATGTATATATTTTTCACAGACGAAAAGTGGCTTGATGGCCTAGTCGATCGTTCAGGGTGTCTTGACTAGATTCTCGCCCGTTTTAGTTCGCGTTATGAGTATCGGTGTCCTTGGCACACTGTCAGGATTCTCCTGTAGCGTTATCTTGACCCTCTGAGCCCCTGGACTAAGCGGTGGCCTTGCGAGGCCCTGCAGAGTCCCAAGGGAATCGTTGGTAGGTGACGAGATCCGCGGGCTCGTTCTTATCGACGGCGAGTCGCGGGACTCTGTGCCAAGTGACGAGGCCGATTCGTGATGATGATTCTTTCCGTTGATCGTTGGCTCGTCGCGAGCCTTGTTCCTCAGGCAAACGGGTTCGCTCGCATCAACCGAGGGAATCGACGGCTTCGTCAAGTCCTGCTGACTCCTGCTATCGTTAGTCTTCACTTCTTCCGGTTCTTCGTGCGGTGCGTAAGATTTCCTGGGTGGCTTTATCGGATCAACTACTTCCGGTGGCATTCCGGAGTATCTGGTTCTCGAGTCGTCCAGCGATTCGGTAATTGACTCGCACTTCGCGTCTCGAAGCTTCGAGTCGTCCTGCGATGGTGTGGAGACCAGCGGTACGCTCTCTAAGTTGCCATTCGAGGATATCTTCGGTTGATTAGCGTTGCTGGAATCGAGGAGCGATTTTGTCATATCTTTGAGCTCGGTGCCACGTTCGGGATCGTTGCGCTTTCTCGCCTTACGACAGAAGTCACCTTTGTAAGCCGCGAATCCAATGAGAACACCGAGAACAACCAAAAGAGCTGCGAGAACTACGTATGAACCCATTCCCTTTTTGGGCTGTCGCGTTGCCGAAGCGTCCGTAGCTTCGACGTCCGTCGATGATACCTCGGCCTTGACTTCGCCCGACTTTGCATCGTCGAGTACGCGACCTACCGCAACGACGACATCCCGAGGCTCCGCTTCTTCTTCCTCTTTTTCCTTCTTTGCCGGCGACCCTTCGCTACCTGTAATTATCGACGGGACGATTTCCTCCTGTACCGGTACCCGCTCCGTGACAACCGGAGCCGCCTCCGACGATACGTGGATGAATTCTTCGTCCTCCGGATTCAATTCTGCCTTCGTTTCGTCCTCGGGACTCGTCGGTGTGCTCCATAAAACACCCCAAAGCATGTCCAACAGACCAGCATCGGTTGTACTTGAGGGCTCGGGACTGCTCGTCTCTTGAGGTGTCTCGTCGTCAGGTGCGTCCCAACTTATCGGCGGAACTCCCGTTTCTGATTCTTCAATGCCGGAACCTTCCAGGACTTCATCCTCCTCTCCGGAACCTTCCACGGGATGTTCGTTTTTCTCGTCGGACATTCGGGAAAGTGGCTTCATCTCCGTTTCCTCGGATACCTCGTCAAAGTCATCGGTCGATTTTGTACTCGCATCCGTTCCAGGCGAGACAAGCTTGTCCTTCTCCTCTGAGAAAAATGTCGCGGTGTCGTCATCAGGTGTATTCGAAGAACTCGAAGCAGCCTCGGTTGAGCTTTTCACCTGGGACGAAGCGGGTTCCACCAATCGTGCGGATTCCTCGGGCGCCGGTGTCTCCATCACTTCACTTGTCGGAGTTACAGACACTTCCGGAACAGCGTCGTATTCCGTTTCGTCAAATTCCTCAGGTGGAGGGTCGTCGGAAGAATCGTCCAGGCTCGCTTCGCCGGAACCCTCGACTTCCGGCTGATCCATCTGCATCTCTTTGTCCTGTTCCTCGAACATACAAATCACCCGGACTTGCGGCTCCAAAAGTGCACTACCTTTGAGATTTGGAGGACTCGAGCACAATATTCTTCTGGATAAGTGAACTCCACGGGCCAACAAAGCGTCCCGAATTTTCATCGTCGCGCAATTGCAGTTTAATGGATTTCCGGTTAAATCGAGGCTTCGCAAAGCTTTAGCAGCAAGCACAGCGTCGGGAATCTTGACGAACGCGTTCCATCGAAGATTCAAGTTTCGTAATTTCGTCAAACCGTCGAACAGCTTGGACGGTATCGTAACAATTTTGTTGTGGGATAAATCGAGACTTCGAAGATCGAGCAATTCCCGCAACGCTCCGGACTCTATGTGCTCAATCTCGCCATGCGAAAGATCCAAATTTCGCAGACTTACGAGCTTGTGAAATATTTCACCACGAAGACGTTCCTCGGAGACGGAAGTCTTTAGTATCTCGAGATCGTAAGTGTCGATGTATTTGGCATCCTCAAGGTCGTGACAACGAGCCATCGTGCCGTTCGCCAATTCGCACAGGCCATTGCAGGATTTTGTTGACAGGAGTAGAATGCCCACGAGGCAGAGAAACGGCTGTGAACCTCGCATTTTTGTGACGGTGAATCCTGTTTTATTGAACAGAAACAAAATGAAGAATAATTACATCGATCGTGTATCTGGTATAATAATCGCAACAAGTCCCACAACGACAATTCGTCATTGACTCATGTAATGTGTGTGTGTGTGTGTATGTGTGTCAACAGGAAAACATATTCTTTCGCTTTGTACGTTGCGTTGAGAGAAGCTCAAGGAACTTGGGCGATCGTATAAATAATTGATCAATCTCGATGTGACTCGATAGAAATTGATCGTAGCAATCCTTATCGACAACGTTTTATCAGCGATAACAAATGGAATTTCGTTTACGTGTATTTCTTCTTTATTTCTTTTCTCGAAGTACGTAACACTCGTTCTACATTCCCGTATAAGGTTTCCTTCTGCACGTTAAAAGCGTGCTATACGCTTTCGTTATTCTAAATCGAAGAATTTCATGAATAAGATCGTGAGAATCTGGCTTTTTTTTCAGAAATTCACCGTTGAGTAGATACAACCAGACGAAAGTTTCACGAGAATTTATTTTTTGAACGTGACGTGATTTTTCAATCGAACATTTATGAGATATCGCATAAAACCTACACAGTCTTCGTCATCGATAATGCACCAGACTGAAGAAAATATATTTACTTAGTGTATCTTTCACCAAGAACTTCTTATTCGCTAAAATAATTTTTTTTTCTCCAACCTTCACAATGTTCGAGTCGCGGCAATGCAGAACGATACTTAATGTAAGGAGAGAGAATTCTGCGGTACGAAAAATCAAAGCTGACATATTTTATGCATCAAAAAGGAATTTTACGCTCGGGATTTGCACAATTTTGCATAGTCGGCCGTTTACGACTGACCGGAAAGCAGAGATAATATGAGCTCGCGTTATTTCTCACCGTACCGTCCGAAATCCAGCATAAATATATACATGTCTGTTTGTCAACTTTGTTGCATTGAAAACTATGGTGGACTTTTCACGGAGAGGTCAACGAGCGTATACGTTCTCTGTTTCGCCATAGATGTTGCGTCTTGTGAATATTTAGTCGAAAATATGAATTCTGTTGTACTGTCGTAAATGCATTATTGCTCCCGATGAGAAATATTCAATCACTCAAAGTGTCAAAAATTGTCAACAAGATTATAAATAAACAAAAAAAAACTGTATTGTGTTTGATCGTTTTCTTTGCTCGTTTATCTCAATTATACAAATCATTCATAATTACGTTTAATGCGACAAATGTGAATATTTAACGCCTTGGGTTGTTTAAAACTCGTTCCCTTGTTCTGATAAATTCCATCGATATTTTTATTCCGGAACGTTATCTTATCTGTATTTTTATCTATTTTTCTTTTTATCTTATCTTCAATTTTTATAAAATTTAATTTCGAATCGCGGCTGCGACGTTTAACGACTACATCGACATCGAATTGTTCCGTCGTTTTTAGCCGGGCATTTCTTCGATCCTCATTTTTAACGCGGTGTTGGACGAATAAAACAACAAAAAATATCCAAGACCAACGAAAAAATATTTTAATTTGACACGAAGTTTAAGCGATCACAATTTATGAGCGAGAAATGAAGAGAAAATTTTTCTCCCGAGTGGTAGACATTTTTTCGTCTATTCTTGAGTAAATGTACGTTTTTATTGGCCGCATCTTCCAACACTAATGTTGCTTAATGTTAATTCCTCGTCGTCCTCGGCCTGGTTTTTTTCTCAAAACAAAAAAAAAGACATTTCGACCTTATCTGTTTCCGTCCCTCTGTGTGTTGTCGACCTTCTCTCGCTCTCTACCTCCCCCCCCCCCCCCCCCCCCCCTTCTCTGTCCCTGTCGCTCCGTCTTTTTATCCCTCAAGAGCGGATTATTTTATCGCGTTACTTTTATTTTCTTTGACGTTTTTTTTTCGCCAATTTCTTATTACATTCAGCAGTGGAGCGAGACGCTCTTTCGCGTTACTGTTACCACGCCAAGCCAAGAGAGTCGTGAGACAGAGGAAGAGAGATAGAAAGAAAAAGCCAGAGAGAGAGAGAGAGAGAGAGAGAGAGAGACAGACGGAGAGGGAGAGCTCGTCCGTTATGTCGGAATATCCGATTACGCATATCGCGAAGGTACACGCCACACGGTTTTACACGTGAAACTGGTTTTTGATTCTGATTAAGGAGAGATTCCGCAGTACACAGTCACCTTAATGTATATATCGACTGCGTTGAAACAAAAGGTCGTAACCCGCAATACGATTCAGCCATCGAGATATGATTTTAAAAAGACTTCTTTCGTTCACTAGCATTCAATGACAAAAGTGATCCACAATTATGATGCTCCGCAAGATAGTAAACGGCAGACGAAAAATTGGTAAAAGCGTTCAACAGCCATCAAGTTATTCCGCGCGGGACAAGAGAGCATTTGCGATGGCTTTTTCCCCCGCAAAATCATAAAGTCCGGAAAACTCGGTACGTGAATTTATGAGCACGGAGATTTTTAATCGAAAATAAAAAATAGACTTATCAAGATTGACGATTGAACGAGTGAATTGTAAGCGCGTTACGTTATATGATTTATTCAAGTCGGGTCATCCCACGAACTAATACGAGTGTGTATATCTATATACACAAACTCGTATTTATTCGTGGGATGACCCTTATGATGGCAAGCATATAATTATAGCTTCATGTACTTTTCATCGCTTCTCTTCGGAGTTCATCGACTCGATAGCCATTAATTTTCACTCTCGAACTATCAACGTTCTCTGCGAGACACTACGTACTGTTATTCACACCGTATTCCACTCGTTTCGGCCAGTGTGGTGATGCTTCAAATAAAATCAGTGCGTGATTATGTGACGTAAAATTGAGAAAAAGAAAAAAGATTAATCGTTTGTGTCAGTTTACAGCGGTATATCTTATCAATGCCGTTAATTTTAGTGTCAAACTGCACATTCGTTGCCCCAGCCGGACATTAAGCTGACAGGGTTACCCGTGCAGAAATTCATTCGAAATGGTATTGAAGTTTGCATCGTTGGAATGCCATGAAAATGTTTTTTTTTCTTTCTTCAGATTCCCCTATTTTTTGTTTACACATTTAGGCTACGAAAGTGACTGAAACATTTTTGAGAATGCTTTTTAAAAAATTATAACCAAAAGTAGCAAAAAAAGATTTTAGATAATAATAAAAATTCATTAAAGAAAAATCCAAGAAGAATTTTCGTTGCATCTCAACGATGCAAACCTCAACACCATTATTCGAAAGTCTCCAGATCCTACTACAGCCTTATAGGGATTCGATAGGGACGCCGCACGTAGGGAGACCACATTAGAATGCAAGTGAATTCCGTGCTATTTCCGAATTAACGTCGTTTGAGGATTTTTTAAATTAAAAACTCTCAAACGGAACTTGTTGGATCTCTCAAAAAAATATCCTTTCGTGATCTCGTGCTGTTGGAAAGTCCTCATTGGGAACTAATTGAATTCTGCACTGTTCCCCGATGAACGCCGTTTGAGAATTCTACGGACGTTCGAAATGAAAATATATGAAAAGTCACGAGAAAAAGCTCGGCACGTTGAAACGTAACCTGCACGCTTCGTGAGAGTGCACATGTGTGGTAATATGTCAAAGTGCAGTAAAATAAATAACAAATAATAATTACGGTGGATTTTCAGTAATGTGATTCAAATCGATTTTTAAGATATACCTTTTTAAGATCCGGTTCCACAACTCTCAGTTAACCGCGTTAACCAAGGTTTAAAGGTGAATGGAGCAATCAGAACGACGCTTAGCGCACTAAACTCGGGTTAAGTCGGTTAATCGAGAATTGTGGAACCAGGCCTAAGAGATTTATACTTTTTCAACATAAGATTTATACTTTTTTAAGAACCACTCATTTTATATATCTGTATATTTTGTTTACGAAATTCAACATACAGAATGCGATAGGGCCCATCAAAAATCGTATCAGATTATTCTGTTCCATAATGCGGAAATTCTTCAGGATTGAAATTAAATTCCTCGATAAGAATCCAATGTATAACGTGACGTTTTAGTATAGGGGTCCAATGCGATAACCGATTGGATCCCTATCAGGAAATAAGAACAAGCATGGGAATCCAATTGGATCTCTACGACAATTTCTGCACGGGTAGATGCAAAAACGCTATTTACCAATTTCAGATCTAAGCGGGCATGAAAATAGCTGACGCTTTTGCTTGAACCTTTAGTAAGTCAGAATAAATGCTTTCGGAATTTCTCTACAACATTTTAAAAGAAGCTCTTCAATAAGTACTCAATACAAAACAGTCTTATCAGCTCCAATCATTATCTAATAATCTTTTTTTATGTTCATTGTTCTGATGAAGCGATTATGAGGATGCATTCAACTCTATAGAAAACGTGCTATTCCTAATAACCTTGGTATTGAATCCTCACAAAATATGGCCCTAGAATCCATTCCCAACAAATACACGAACCATGTTTCCAATATACGCTCGAGCAAACGTTAGTATTTTATATATCGTGTCAAAGCGAAGAAAAATACTTTTCTACGATCAATTAGCTGACGATAATCTGTAGAAATTATTCTAATTCAACTGGCTCGTAAAGAGCGGTTATAACGAGGGGAAAACAAATCATTCCGAATGGACAAGATCTCGTTCGAACATCGCTATTCGACGAAACCGAAACTCTTTGAATTCAACTGTTCTTCGACAAAAAGACGGTCGAGTCCGTCGAGTTGTGCGATCGTGTGTCCTGTACAGAGCCACATGTGCATATATATATATATATATATGTGTGGGTGTGTGTGTGTGTATATATATATATATATATCTGCAGTAACTCACGTGCTGTTTATTCAGACAAGGCCAGGGCAGCTAGCAGCACCGCGGCTCCGAGAGCATCTGCAACATATCAGAAAACGTAGCGTGAACATTTCAATTGCAAAAAAAAAAAAAAGAGATGGCAAGAAATCGTGCGTCGACTATGTACTCAACCTGACAAAACGTTGACTCAAACATGGCCGTAAAAACGTTTAAATTACTCGCACACCTCGAGATAATAAATTATACGAGCTCTATCTTTCCCTCTGACTCCCCTTGAATCCATAAGACAAGGAAACGATAAAATTCTCGAGGATAAATTCAATTCACCGTAGATCGTTCAGACGATTCTTCAAAGAGTAATAATAATTTTTATTGAATGACGATAAAATAGCCAGGTTTTAATGAGAAGAATCATATTAACTAATACACTTTCGCAATAGACACGCGAGGGATATTTTACATTGGAGATCGCAAATGAGCGATGCGGATGGTCACGCAGTCGAAAGATTAAATCGCCACGGGATTTGTATTTACGGTAGACTCGAGGATCTTCGTGTCATGTGTGCCTCGTGCACATCTCGTTTCGCGCGAGATCCTTCTTCTTGCGCTGCTGCACATCGCCAAAGATGTCGAAACGAGAGCTCTCCCGAGTCTGCCACCTATGGTCAAGAAGAAGACCCCAGTTGTTTTTTCGCGCCTCCAGTTCCGGCAATCTCTTCTTGCTCTCGCTGACGTGCCGATGTGTTGTGGCTTCAACTGCGTGATCCTCTACCCGCGATTCCTCCGCTAAGGTATAACGGTGTATCCCGAAGCAACCGCGTTCATACCTCGGCGATCACCGCATTATGGCCTCGTGGTCCAGTTTGCCGTCACGTATACGGAACTCGAAAGTTTTCGAACCGTCGAAAATTCGTCTCGGACACATCCGTAGCGCTTGTTTCTTTCCTTTTTTTTTTAGCTTCCTCTTTGGAGGCACGAAAATCGAACGGGCTCGAAGGAAAGAGGGAAAAAAAGACACCGGAAGCTGAAGATCCCTCGAACCGCGAGATCCGTCGTTGCCCGTGTCGAAAAAAAGTCAAAGTGCGCGGTCATTCTCGCCGATGATAATTTGTTTTTTTTTTTTTGAGCGCGTTCTCCAAGTTGTATAGCAATTGACATGGAAAAAATGAGACAGTAAATTTGTATTTGACCTAGCATGATTGCTCGTTAAAAACTTTGCCTCGAGAATTAAAAAATTATTCAAGATCGGCTCAGAATTGGTGTTCTAAAAAAATCATCGATACATTGAAATGCCTTTTGCTACACGAAGTTACTTTCTGTTGGGACGATGCATAATCCCGTAGCGAAAATCGAGTAAATTTTAAACGCAAACTATGTACAAAAAAATGATTTTAATGAACTAAATATATTCCATTCTGTTCAATGACTTTCTGCTATCCCTCCATGAGCTTCATTATCCCTCTTTCATAAAAGTTCTGCGATCTTTGGGCAAAGAAGTTGTCCAAGTGGTTTTTGAGGACGTCCAGGGAACTGAAGGTTTTATTATTCAAACTGTTCTGTAGCGCCTGGTTCAAGTGATAGTCTGAAAGTGCAAGGTCCAGACCAAAACATCCCACCCAAGCAGCAATAATTTTTGTTATTGACAGCGTTGTTTAGGTGGAACACTACGCCATTTCTATTCGCCAATTTGGGCCGCTTCTGATCGATTGCTCGCTTGAATTTGGCCAGTTGTGAGCAGTACTCGGTCGAATCAATCGTTTCGTTGGGTGGCAGTAGCTCAAAATAGACGATTCCTTTTCAGTTCCACCAGATTCAGAGTATGCCCTTCTTCGGGTGTAATGTAGCCTTTGCGACCGTCTGAGCAGCCTCTGCGAGCTTTGACCATGATCTTTTCCGACTGACATTTTTGTAGGCAATCCACTTTACATCGCCAGCAATCATTCGCTTCAAAAATAGTTTTGATGGAGTTTGAGTAGCAAATCGCGAGCTGAAATTCAGTCCATTAAGGCAGTAGTCTGCTTTACAGGCTTCAAAAAATCGATTTTTCGTTTTTGTCTTAAATCTATTCCAAAACTATCCAAGAATATGTGTTCAAAATTTTAGAGGCCAATTCGACATATTTTCGAAGCTAGATCAGTTTTAGTGGCCGAGCGTCGAGCAGGTGCGAATGCTCGGGCAGAACTTTACAGCCCGTTTTCTCGAGTTTTCATTTTCACAAGTTTTGGAAAACGGTGCCGGCGATAGTAAAAACAATATATGTCCGATCGAAAAAAACCAAAGTGATCTAGCTTCAGTATTGAATTATCTTCTATTTGAACTAAAAAAGTTGGACAAAAGTACTATTTAAGTTACTTGTTTTGCAACTTAAAGTGAATTTTTTTTTTCAAAAAAGTGAATTTTTTTTTCAAACTTCGAAAAAATTTGGAATTTCGTCATTTCTTCGGTATTTTTTTAGTTCATATAGAAAAGGAACTTATAAAAACTAAAAAAAAATTTGGTTCCACTGTTTCAGATGCATCGCACGACCTCCATCACCGGCACCGATTTACGAGTGCACACTCCAGGCGCCCCAGAAAAATCGTTACAACTTTGGCAAATTTCAATAATTTGTAATAATAAAAATTGTTTTTTAAAGCTTGAATATAATATACTATCGTCTCAAAATTTCGTTTACCGCAATCATTTCCTTCCCTTTCAAAAAAATTGTTGAAAAAACGCTTTTTTTCGGCTCCTAAAGCAGACTACTGCCTTAAATTATTTTCGCTCAGTTCGTGCGGCACCTAAACATCAAGCTTGTTTGCAACCCCAAGCTTCCGTAAATGTCTCGAAACAGTTGATTGGCCAATGTTGAGATTATGTCCGATCTCTGTAGTCGTCAAATGCCGGTCGGAGTCGATTAAAGCCGTGATTTTATCGACATCAGTAGTGACTGGCCAACCAGAGCGAGGAGCATCTTCGAGAGCAAAATCTCCACAACGTAATTTCGAAAATCTCTTTCGACGCCCACTTTCGCTTGCGGCATTCTCTTCGTACACGGCGTATATCTTTTTGTGAGTTTGCGTTTTTGCCTTTTCGGAAATAAAAAAGTAAAATACATCGAAAACTTCCTATACGTCACGGATCTCGATGGATACTCTTTTTTAAATGTCGGCACAAGTGTCAGCTTTTACTTTATATGGTTGACACATGTGCGAGCGGGGAAACAACTGCGCACGACATATGTCGGAATTTCGCTACGCAATAATGCATAGACCCAATAATTAATCGGTAATTGATAATAAGTCAAATTTACATCAATGATTGCACAATTAGAAAGTATAGATCAGGAGACCCGAACATTCATGACAATCTTTCTTCACTTCCGGCTTGATTGATTTAAGAGTCCTCGCTGTAGACAAATTACAACGATTCATTCCAATCTCTGAAAGAACACTTTTGAAAAACCGTACTTGTCCGTTTCTTAATAATTTCGATGGTCGAACGTATCGGTAATAATAATCACGGTCGATTCGGGCTGACAGACGGATTGATGGTTAAAGTCCGTAGTTACAGTGGATTCTAGTGGGCCCCGCGTCATCGACGCGATGGGTATTGGAGTAGCAATCTCCCCCTCGAGCCATATTGCACATTCAGACATTACGCGTTAAATTATATCTGTGTGTGTATGTACACACACACATACACACATATATATATATATACATAAATCCAAAAGTCTCTCGAGAGATCTCTCGTGTTCGTACCCCATTGGAATATACGGGATGCGAACGATCGCTGTGTTCGTCCAGATGCTAGTCGGGTCAGGCCATGTCTCGCATTATTGCACAAGTGAAAAAAAAAGCAGCCCGGCCACTGGGTGATGCCTTTTATACCAATCACTGCGTGCGTAGCCAACCGGGTCAGGTGAAAATCTCGGCACCGAGGGAATTTAAACGAAATGGATGATGAATGACTTCAGCTCTGATAATTATGTTAATTTTAGTAGGGCTCCACAACTTAAGCCGTCCGCATCATTAAAAATGATTACGAGCAACCAAAAGTAATTACACGAATTTGAACCTCGTTTCTCGAATGGAAAATGAAGCATCCGAGAGCGTGAAAAAAATATATAAATATCAGTTGTAGATTGCAAAAAGAAAAAGAAATGATCAACGCGAGTGATGAATCGTTGCGTGCAAAAGTGTCGACGGGAAAAAATATGAATCGTAGACTGTTGGTGACGTTTATCAATTTGAATTATTCGCCATCATTGAGGCGCCTTAGAAGAGCTCGCGAGGGTCACTTTCTGCGACGAGTGCCTCTGAAAGAGAAGGAAGTCATGGAATTATACATGAGCGTACGTGACTCGAAGTTTTCCGATAGATATCGATAACAGGGCGATCGTGCGGAACGATTAGCAGCCCGTATCGTATGTGCGGTTCGAAATTCATGTACGGGAGACGCGAGAACGTCTCGGGCATTGACAGCTCGTAGTTTCGATCTCCAAGTAATCCTACACGTGACTCGAACCAATGACAAACGCGCTATCATCAATGTATTTTGGTTGTCAGCTGTTGACAAACGTAACGGCTTAACTGCAACGCCATTAAGTCAGTACGAGCACGTACTTGATTATTAGATCGTCGCTCAACATTATTCATGTGCTGTAGAGAATGCACAGAGTCGTGTGTTACAAAAAGTCAACCAAAGTTATCAGCTATTAAGACTAAATAAATAAATCCAAAGTCGAGTGGTTTTTGCGTGGTTTTTTTATGGGGAAGGCGTCATGACCGTTCTCCTGTTAAGTTTAATTCCTATTTTTTAGTTAATATTTGCAATTAATGTGTTAGTCAATGAGTATGGGAGAAAAATTGTAACGTGTCCCAGAGATTTCGAAGATTAAAGTACTATTGGAAAAATAGCGATTTGCAAATGTTTGGATGAGAATTCTCTAATTAATGGCAGCGATTGGTCTGCGAGCGGGTAGACTCACTCTGATGATAGCCCGAAATATAGTAAAATCCGTGAAATTCGTGAGAGAAATAGTTATTTAAAAATTTACAGTCGATCGTGAAGTGATAGCAATTAATTTGCTATGTTTAAATATGAGGTGGGCAAATTAAGTAATAAGACTGATTTTTTCAAGTTTTTAATTTGAATAGAGATGTTTCGGAAGAGAGATGTTTCCGAAGAGAGATATCGTGAGATGAAATTGTTGAAATAGAGATGTTTTGGATGTCACATGAGATTTTGAAGAATACAGATATTTAAAAATAGAGAAGTTTCGGATACGAAATATTGTGGAACGGAGATATTTAAGAGCGGTAATATTTCAGAAGTGAGTTATTGTAGAATAGTGATCTTTACGAATAGAGATGTTTCGGCAGAGAGATGTTTTAGACATGAGATATTTTGGAATAAAGATGTGTCTGATTAAACCTTTTCCAGAATAGAGATATTTAAGAAGAGAGATGTCTGAGAATAGAGAAATAAAGAATAGAGTTGTTGTTCTGCCGTTAAAACTAGCTCTGTCTCAATATTTAACAAATTGCAAAGCTTTGCAATGTATTAATTTGATTCGATACACGTGTATAATTATAATTTGTTATTTAATAATTATACTATACATCTGTTTGCTTTGATTCTATGCGTATGTTTTTATACTACATTTTATGACTTCTTTTTCAATATTAGAATACAGGTATTAGAACAACACCATAGTCTTTTTTTCGAAACTTATTTATTAAATTTATATATATTTTTTTTCAAAATAAAATTAGAGATGCTCGAAAGAACATTACCACAGTGGAACTCGCTTTCGTTATTGCGCATGTACTACTTTGAATGAGTACTTTACAGCATCGTTATCGACGAATATGCAAACCACTCTAAAAAATAATTCCGCATTTTTTCTAAGCTCAATTTTGCCATGCCCATGTACGAAAGATCTTTTCATTTATGCTCTTTTTTTCTTTTTTTTCGGAAAAGAAAAATATCGTTCCTTTGCGAGACGAAAAGAAATATCAAAGTGCTAAACGCATCGCACGTTCATGCTTGTGAAAATATATGTATGAAGACGGAACACCAAGAGCTTCTATGCGTCGGTTTTTCTTTTTCTTCTTTTACTCTTGTAGAATTTTTCTCAAACAAAAGATAGTGACTCGCCAGCACGTGTTTACCCCGTGACCCAATACAACGTTTTGACCGATAGAGAGAGAGCGATACCGACCATACATGTCTGGTCTTACGTACGCAATGTTCCTTCCGGAATGATGATCGTCGATACAAAATTTATGTGGAAATACGTCGATGTGCACGATGCTAGATATTTTTCGGCAGCTACTTCGCAGGTCTGTCAAATTTTTTTTTTCACTCCTTGACAAGCAATCAATGGGTTAAAAAATTCGCGATTTTACAAGAGCTGTCCCGCTCTCTCCCTCGCTCTCTACGCTGTCAATTATTCAATGTCCATCTTTTTTTTATTGTTATGTATACCAAGTATCATATTAAAAAAAATGTTATATTGTACATGAATATTCATATATCCGTTCACGTTGTTTCTGTGCATTCTTTTCAGCATTTTCGTTGGCCCATAATGTTATGAAGAAATAATCATAGTAATCGATCAATAGACCTGAATCTCCGAGCAATAAATTATCAATAAAAAAAATTAACCGCGAATTTCCAATTAACGTTCGCACTATACAATTATTTCAAAAGCAAATCCTTAAGTTTTCCATTTTCTTGGCTGCACCTGGGAGTATTTCAGGTCCGGATCAGTCTCGTGAGAGATTCTTAAGTAAAAAAATGATTTCTCGCGGTCTCGTGTCCGTATACCGGTACAAGATTGGGGTAAAAACTCGTGACTCACTCCCCGTCGTGCACTTTCTTTTCGTAAGAATTCCCATTAACCTGCGGCTAAGAGCATACAAGGTAAAAATTGACCAGCACGTATTACATATCAGCCTCTCGCAGCAAACTCCTGGACAACGACTTTATTCCCTCGATCCCGAGTATTTTAATCCTACGAGAACGCGGAGAAAAAATCCGTCGCAGCGAGCAAATAATCGAATGAAAGTGTGTACGTGTATAATGTTAACTACAGTGCGTAACGTTTTTTTTCTCCTTGATAATGTTACGCTAGTATTATTTGCATGTGAGCCTCGTGCGTTGTCATTAATATGATCGTAGGCATTGTTCTCATAATTGTTACATGCTGGGAGACAGATTGCCGCACGTCCGATTAATGCTTAGACCAAAGGAGAACTTCGAGATGTCAAGGGGCTTGGAGACAAAAATAGATGGATGTCGGGTTCGTTTATGGTCTTGTTGCAACTGATGCAAAATGTCATGTGTCCTTCTGTAAGGGCTCGAGGATAAACGTTCATCACGATATGCGATAATAAAGTGCATGAAGAAATTATTCGTTAATTTTTATAATTGGATTTTTCCGATAATGCTGGAACTTCTAGATACTTTAGTTCTGGATGCTGGATTCAATGCTGGATGCTTCAATTGTAGTTCAAGAGCCAAAACCTCTTCAATTGCAGTTGAATTAAGGAGTCTGCATAAGCTTAAAATTTCAAAAATACAATTTTTTTGATTCCATACTCAATAGCCTGGGATCTGAGGTTACTATGCAGCAAAGATTTTGCTACAGTTAAAAAAATTAACCGAGTTATGTTTTTTGTGAAGTCTTTTTTGTTTTTTTTTTCTGTGTTTTTAGAGCAAGAATGTTTTTGAAACGGCGTAAGTAGTATCTCAAAATCTATACGCCCGATTCACTTCAAATTCGAACAGAACATAGTTTATAACATTTTCTATCGTATAACCAGATAATTTTTTTATATGTTTGTGCATTTGTTGATAACATGGTTAAAAAAAAATTTGTCGAAGATCGAACTTTTTCCACAGTATGTCATTTTCGTGGTTTTCTAAAATCTTGAAAAAGTATCCGGTCATACGGAAGTTTTATTACTATACTAAAAGCACATATTATTATTACTCATTCCAAAGCATCCTAGTTGCCAGAACTACCTATGCCGATTGGCTATGCAGCAACGGCGGCACTCTGTTCAAATTAATAATAACTTCATTGTTTATCAATATTTTTCAATTAAAAAAAAACTTCAACTTGTCAAGATTATATATTAATTGTCTGTAAAATACTGCCTTCGTCATCCCAATACGCTGATTAGAAAAAAATATTGAAAATCATTCTGCTTTTTGTTGCCCAACCTTATGTGGACACGTTAAAAGAATTTGTTATTGCACCAATCATCCACATTTGCTGAATATTGTTTGAAATTATTCTTCAGTAGATATTCAACAAATCTCGAACGTACATTATCAGACTTTATTTGATCAAAAACATATCTTCGTTTGCGAATAACCGAAACAAAATGATTTTAACATAACATAACATAACTACACGTACACACACATATACATGATTTTGTGTCGATTATTGGCAAAGGAATATTTATATGCCATAAAAAAAATGTTAATCTAACAATTAATTAATACACAAAACAATATATATATATTATATATGGGGCATTGCACGCCAAATCGACCACTTTCCGACCCGACCTCTTTCGATTTCGCTGAAACTTTGATATTTTATTGTTTTCATCTTAAAACGCTTGGGTGTTTATTTCAAATTTTTTTTACATAATCACAAATACGTAGTGAATTTTTGAAAAAATCGCCTTTTTTTCAAATGCTCATAACTTTCTGCAAAATGGAGCGATTACGATCTTTTTTTAATTCGTCGTTTTGAAATGTTCTTTATGAAAAAAAATATTTGAAAAACATTCATACTCATCTTTGACATGATTTTTTTAGTTTTTTGAAAATAAAACGCGATTTTTTTAAAGAAGGCCACTTTTGATTTTTGATTTTTTTTTTGTAAAAGAAATATGATAAATTTAGCATTTTTTGCCGCTAGACCCATCGTGGTAAAATCTGTCTGTCGAATTTTTTTTCTAATTAAAAAATTTTAATTCTTAATTTTTTCCACATATAGCTATTTCCTATGGTGCAATAATGTCCATTAATAAGTTCTATGGTTTTACAAAAAAATGCAGTGTACTATTTCATTTAAATTTGCCGCTAAAATATCAAACGACGAGCATCTGTCAATGTTAAAAAACGTTCCAGTTGAATTGTTTATGTTTGATATGCACTGACTGTTTTCATCGTCGGAAGACTACAATAATGCTGTGAACGGTTTCCGTGATCGATTTTCAAAAATCAAAACCATTTCAGGAACTCAGCACTTGCACTGTGTGATACATAACACAAATGGTTGTCTTATTGTTAAAAATGTCTCTAATTCGAGAGATCACAAATTATATAATCATTCAAGCGTCACAGAGATGAACAAATTCATCATGAATTACTATTAAACAATTAATTGAATACCTATTTACTTCATTCCCCATTAAATAATCCTTTAAAAATAATGTAACATAATTGGAAAACTTTTAAAGTGAGTTAATATTATATACAAAGTATTGAGTATGATAGAATTAACCATTTAAAATTATTTCATCATAGAAAACAACTATATTTGGAAAAAATTAAAAATAAAAATTTTTCAATTTAGGAAAAAAAAATAGAAAGAAAAATCTTACCATGATGGGTATGGTGGCAAAAATTTCTAAATTTATCATATTTTTTTACAAAAAAAAAAATAAAAAATCAAAAGTGGCGTTCTTAAAAATTCGCGTTTTTTTTTTAAAACTAAAAAATCACGTCGAAGATGACTGAATATTTTTCAAATATTTTTCTCCATAAAGAACATTTCAAAGCGAATAATTTTAAAAAAAGATCTTAATCGGTCCATTTTTCAGAAAGTTATGAACATTTGAAAAAAAAACAGGCGATTTTTTCAAACATTCACTACGTATTTGTGATTATGTGAACAAATTTGAAAAAAATCACACAAGCGTTTTAAGATGAAAACAATAAAATATCAAAGTTTCAGCCAAATCGAAAGGGGTCGGGCCGGAAAGTGGTCGATTTGGCGTGGAATGCCCCATATATATATATATATATATAAATACATACAAACACTTTTTGCGTATTTGTAATATATTTTCATATTAGTATTCCGTATGTAGTTATCGGACTGCATGTAGAGCGCCGGAATGCTCGGAGGGTCACAGGGCATCTGGCGCAGGATAATCAGCATTGCTAATACCGCGAGCAAAACTGACGTCCCTCTCTCACTCGCTTCTGATCTTTGCGGCAGTCCATGCTCCAATGTTATCAAAGGAATCACGAGACTGTCATAGATCTCGTAGAGTCCTTTATTATTATGACGTTACTCGCAACAGTTATAATTACGTAGCAATGAATATTGCTTCGGCAGGGCCACGGAATTTACGATACGTACATATATTACGTATATATTTATACGAGCATACATAGCATATGTACGTGCGTGAGCGCAGACATAAGTATACGATGAGAATTAGGCCGATTCGGCAGAAGATTGGTGAACCAACTAGACGAAAGCGACTACTCGTTATTTCTCGTCACGAGAGACAGCGACGACGATCGGGGTCTCTGAACTGTGGTTCAAGGTCTTCCGTTCTTCTCCCTGCCCCTTAAGGCCCTCCTTTTCCAAAGCCTGAACGCGCCATCCTATGACTTAACTGTTGTAGACACGCTGCTCTTGTCGGAAAAAAGAACTATCGAGTAAACGAGGAGACAATGCATTTTTTTTCTGTAGACACATCAACGTTTTTGTTTCAGACATTTTTGACACATTTTCGATATATGCTCCTGACCCAAGAGCAGGGCACAAAAATGCAGAACGCAGCAAACGTTGTATTGAAAACGCCTCGATCGATTAACGAGTGGTGTCATTATTGATCTTAGTAAGATCTAAGTAAGAAAAATAACAACAACAGTAGAATTCGACAGGCAATTCGACTTGCCTTATTTTTTTACATACGTCATCGACCATACGCACAAGCGATATGCTGACGAAGTCGTTTTGAATCACAGAAAAACCTGGGATTTTCGAATATTTATCCGGGTTTTTTTTTCTTCCGACTTTGACGTTATTCACGGACGATGAGAGACCATAGCGGTCCTGGGGCAAGAACGCATGACGGCAGTGTGTATTCTTGAAGGTAAAAAAAAATGAAATAAAAAAAAAGTTGTCGGTATTGAGCTGTGATGTATCTCCCGAAGGATCAAGGTTCGTTTCGGTGCGAGAGTCGCTCGAGGCTCATTACCAATGCCTAACATCGCACACATTTCGCGTTACGCCATATTATTCTTCTTCAGTTTCGTCGGTCCAGGTAAAAATCTTCGTTCAATTTACTCGGTCCTATTGCAAATAATCCGGCCGCGGAGTTATTTCTTCTTGCTACTTCTCTCGAGGCAGTATTTTTGTCTAAAGCACTGTTTTGGAGGTGATTTTTAGGACAGAATAACTGTTAAACTGCTCCCGTTTTGTTTCTGAATGTTTTTACAAATGTTCATTGATCCTTCTTGAATATGTACAAATAAAAAAAAATATTATTGTCTTGTACTTTTGTACGTTTGTTTACAACGGTGCGCGGAAAACGCCCCCAATTAGCGATCAGTGTTGTGGACGTTGTACGAATGTGAAAAAATAAACCAAACGTATTCGTAAGGCCTTATATACCTTTGGATCATTGGAAAACAAGGCATTTTTGGGGATTTGTTTTTTTTTTTAATACTAATAAAGCTATAAAAATGAGGTTGGAGGGTTTATTTTACATGTCTGTAAGTACGCAAATCAATTTTTTATTTTCCTAAAGAATACGAAATCGCGGCCGAGTGGCCGGTAGAAACGGAATTGTTTTTTTTTGAGGCCCTCCACGAGCGAACTCGTCTATGACGTGCATGAGCAAGTGCGAAACGAAAAATGGAATTTTTTCGAACGGTTATTACAAAATATTTATTTTACCAAATTTGGCACCAGTTTGTCAAAAAGTGGAATTCTCGACTAAAAAATGGCTTTAATGAATTTATACAAAACGTACTTGGGTCGTAAAAATTGTGTGTACTTCGCTAGAAAATCTATCTGTGAAGCTACAGTTGAACGTTGAAGTCAATCAGTTGAAAATTGTAGGAGGTACGAGTACGCCCGATTTTTAAAACATGATTTCAAGAAAAACGCGTTTAAAGTTTAAAAACTATAGGCGGAATATTTTTAAAAACTTTTTCCACCTAAAACAACTTTTGCATATCATTCTTGGGATTTTTATACATAATTCAAGCCAATAAAAAGAAACAATATATTTTTTTTAATAAATGTTATATAAGGATTTAATCTGTATGAATGTTAGGATTATTGATACCAGATTCAGCGAAAAAATGTACAAAATGGCGGCATGCCATTTATCTATTTTTCCGATCATTCTAAGAGTTATATAAAAAAGAAAAAAAATTATTGCGACTCAATTCTGTTACCAACGTTGAAAAACAGTTTGCTGAAGATGTATGCCAAATCTGAGCTCAATCGGCGAATTTGTTATCGAGATATCGTAGTTGGCGATTTGAAAAATAACGTTTTGAGAAAAAATTAAATTTTGTCCGCGCTCACCGAGCGTACTCTTTATAATTTCTATAATTCGGCTAATTTAATGAGTATCATTAAACGGTTCTCACATACGTATTCAGAAAGGTTTGTAGTATAATGAAATAAAATATTTGAAAAAAACGACTTTTCCAAATTTCTAGACAACAATACTGTCTTCATCCTGCGCGGTCGTACTGTAACTTCGCTGCTTCCACGATCGCACTGGGACGAAAACGTCCACGTACAGTTTTCAACGTAATAAATCGTTTTGAAAAATCTCAAAAAAATTCTGGAATACTCTTGAATACTTCTAGAATACGAATACACAATTGCTTAAGTACAAAAGTTATTCTATTCGTTGCTATAATTTGGTAAACTCAGGGACTTTCGTCCCAAGAGACTGTCGCTTGGGACGAAATTGTCCCAGTGCGATCGCGCAGGATTAATAGTATGAAGAATAAAAAAAATATGGTTGAAAAAACGTTTTTTGATGAGCGAAAACCTCACCTCGTTTCAGTAAAGCATAAAAAAAAATAACAATTAACAACGGCGCGTGGTTTTTTAGTCACTATCGTCAAAATTGTTATTCGAAAGAAAAAAAAAGACATCGAAGTCAGCTGGTGTCGTCACTGAAGGATCGAATTCCAATCTAGTTTGGACTGTGATTTCGCGTCCCCATTCGCAAAAGTTCGAACGGGTCGCCGAACCAAAAACTTTGTTGTCAAATATGACGAGAAAAAAAAACGTAATAATCATTATTTTTTTCCCGGCCAATGCTCCTTCACAAAAGTCATCAATTTTCGGTTCAACGACGCGTACGTTCTCTCTCGAGTCGCGTGTTCTTATCGACGATCTATATATATAGATATACAGTTATAATCTACGATTTTACAAAGAGAGTGCAGCAGACAGACGTCGTGTTATTAGGGCACGTGATGCGCAATGTGGATTGAGGCCGCACCTCATGATCCATTCACGTACACGCAGGACGCACACAAACATGTACATATATATATATATATATATATTCTTTTTTTGTGTTAAATCAATTCCTCTTCTTTCGAACACGTATGCATTATCAGCGTCACTTTCGTCGTTTCGTGATAACAGCACGCATTGAGTTTGTTTGGTATCGAAGTCAAATTTTGGATCCTCGAAGGACATTAAATTTTGTTAAACTTGCGAACTTTATTCAATTAAATATATCGTCCAAATATTGCAAATTTCATGTTTGATGCAAAGAAAGAAAAAATTATTTCGCGATAACGTCGTCTCTCTCTCTCTCTCTCTCTCTCTCTTCTCATCTCTCTCTCTCGCTCACTTGTTTTTAAATGTCAACGATAAGTCGAGAGAGCAAAATATCC